>WHYT01013193.1:1638-72880 GCA_009806455.1 Tetrax tetrax
ACAAAAAAAAAAAAAAATGCAATAATCTAATTTGTATAACCTAAAAATAGAATTTTCACTAAAAGATCATTTTATTGCACTATTCAAAAGACCTAGGGAACAAGACCAATAAAGACTAATTTTAGAAAAAAAAAAAAAAAGGAAATAATTTTCTATTTAGTACCTCAGTAAATGACTTGTAACAACTTAAATTATTTTTAGACTGGTCCATAAATGCAGACAACTACTACTTTACTTACTTTTTAAGTTTTGAATCAATGCAGTTGGTTATGTTGGAAGCAATTCATTCTGCAGACTTACAAAAATTCAGGTTTTTGATGTTACAAAGACTATTGTACTGTCATCCTACAATTTTCTTAGTAAAAATTCATAGATTTTGGGGTTTAAGCAATAACATTTATTAAAATAGCACTACTGGGTAAATTTGCACATGTAATGTCTGATATACAAAAAGATGGGAAAATAAACAGTAATTTAAATATGATTCAACATAATTCAAAATTATTCAGTAAAACATAATTCGAATTTGACTGGGGCCTGTATCTTCATGTTACTTTTACCATCTCTTGGTCTTCATGAAATTATTTTATTACTTTCTGAGTTGAGAAATAACCAAGGACTTGCTTGCACTAACTCCCTACTTTGCTACTGAGAAAGTCGCCATGGTCTTCGTAGTTACTACTGTCATAGTTAGCTGAATATATTTTTTATGATTCATTGAGAACTGCTGATGTAGGAAGTTACATAATAGCTTTTCAGCAGGGAGCAGAAAATGAGTGAGATCCCGTTGTTTGTGTCAACTATTACTAATATAGGTAATAACTTACTGCTTAAAAGCCTCCTGCCTACGGTAGACAATAGCACTATATATTTGCAGGTGCTGGCTGCTTACAATTGCTTTTTTATTTGACTAAATGTTGAAAGTTAAAAAAGTGATAAAATCCCCTGGTAGAAAGAAAAAAAAGAATTGATTTATATACAAAATATTAATATGAAGCCCATATTGAATTAAAAATTTGATCCGACCATAAATAAATACTACACTAGATAGATGAATGGTAATTTACACTCCAATATTAATCTCATGCTATCTGGGGAACATTGCTGTTATGAAGAATTTTAACAGTTCTACCCTGAAGTTTCTTATTTTTTCTAAATACATGTTGACAATAGCTAGAATGATACTAACAACAAAATAATGGCCAAAATGCATTGCTTATTAATTTTATTTTCTTTCATAACTTTCAGTTTTATTGGTTGCATCACACTCAGAAACTTGTTATGGGCAAAAGGGAAGAAATCAAATATAGAGAGCTAACAATTTTTTGTAAGTGCAATTAATATTTCAGTAGTCTCATCAAAATACAGTGAACAAATATTTCTGGTCCAGTTAGTAACACTAACACGTGCGATCCAAATTAGTGCAAGCAAGTCTCAAGAATACAGGGGTTAAAACAACTACACCAAAACCAAACCAAACCAAACCAAACAATCTCTTCCTAGAATCTACTCATTTTCTGGAATGCAACACCCCCAAGACTCCCAGCCCCATGCACACAAAGGTCCATTTATTGTCAGGCAATGACTGTGGTGGGGAGGGGTGTTATCTGTCTGTTACCCCCAGAGCTGAAGCTGGAGCAGGAGAGGCAGCAGTTACTAGCCCTGGCACAGTAACCAGTGACACCCAGCTCAGGTCCAGTGAGGCTAAGCCCCTGGACTGGCAGGTCAGCATGCAGCTGGGGGCCTCCTAATAGCAAAATCATATTTACTTTGGGAAAAAAAAAAAAAGTAGTGCATTGTTTTGTTATGAAATATGAAATGAAGAAGATAAACTCCTATCTGACTTCAATATCAACATTGATCTGCCTCCTTTCTAAAAAATAAAATCAGTACCTCTAATGCTTATAAATTGTAATTTCATTTTCTCCTAGTCTTGCTTTCTGCCACTTCCCATCATTCAGTGATACTTTATCTGCCCATTGATACATTGATCTATGAATCGACCTATCACCCAAGCACAAAAGAAACATGATAAAGTGTAACTTTTACTAGTTGAATTAATCTGATAATTATCTAGTAACAATTTGTGTTCTGCTGTTCATCATTTTCTCTTGCTCTAGTTAAAGACATGTAGGAAACATGTGAGCTTGTTTTTAAAAACATCTGCAATGTTCCCATAATGTTGCTAGGGAAGCTTTTCATATACATTTCTTTTCAGGTTTTGTTTCCTGTGGAACTGGATGCACAGGAGATAATGGAAACCTGGAGAAGGCTGTACTGTTGACTAAGCTTTGTGCATAGATCCCGGCTCACATATCCAGAAAGAGAAGTTGTGAAGAAGAAGCCATAAGATCTGAGTGTGACCTGCTTGTTAAAGACTCCACAAAAGACTTGGTACAAAATATAACTCATCAGCTTTCCCCAGTTCTGATGGTTAGAACAGGAGATATGTTACCTTTTTCCATGCTCCTCATGACATCAGTAGCTTACGTAAGATCTGTGGGATCATCCCTGTTAAACACAAGCCATTGGCATTCAGCTTGTTAATCAGTATTGTGTTTTAAGAAACAGGCTTTACATTAGTGTGGTGAAAGTGAGTGCTAGTTATCTCTACATTGTTATTGGATCTAGTGTACAGATATACAAGATATAGCAAAAAATTTTGAAAATTCTTAATCCTTTGTACAGAAAAGACCAGCCCTTTCTTAGTAGTCAACCCACAGCTTCATTTTTATTTGTCTGATCTGTAAAAGGAAATGATTAAATAAAATTATAACTTGTTTCTGATTTTCTAATTAGATAAACCCCTCTTTATTTAGGGTTCCAAACCACCTGCATTGTAGGTTATTATACTATGTCATTCCTATATATTTTGTACAGACTAAACGGATATTCTCTATAATTAATTAATATAAAAGCATGAAAATGAGATCTATTTCCAAGCATCGTAAATACCTTAGTGGCTACTCTACTGGTATCCCAAAAGCCAATGGACTTAGCTGTCTTTAGTAGTTGAGGCCTATTGAAGCTACTTTACATAACGCCTTCTCTCCTATGGGGTTATACTAGATGCTGGTAAGAAAGTGCTTTCTGCATTCACAGAGAAGAGGCTAACAGTCTTCTGCACTGCATCTTACAAGTGTTAGCAGCAGCGTACTCATTCAGCCTAATAACGTGTCTCTCATTTATTCCCACACGGCTGGCAATGGTGGTTAACATAAATAGGAATTGCCTCTACTTTAAATGTCAGCTGAAGGGGAGATTAGAAGAGCATAGCTATCCATTACTGTGCTAAGAATATCAACGGAACTCACATATCTGATGCTGCAAAAAGGCTCATTTTTAATTAGTGCCTCGTGAAAGCAATTAGAGTGCCTGCTGGGGAAAAAAGTAGGAAAGTGTTTTTTTTATTTTGTTTTGTTTTGTTTTGTTTTTTAATGTATTTATTCTTTGTAGCATGATTATGCAAAACATCTGTTGCGCTGTGAGACACACCAGAAAGAAAAGAATAGTACAAGAGAAGGAAATATAAAACACTGTCATTTATATATTTTTAGATGTTACTTAAATTAAAAAGCCCTTTCAAAAAGCTCCAGTCTCCCTAATACTTTCAACAACGATTCTTAATTTAGAAATGATAGTCAACCAGCAGCAAAAAAGTATTGATGCAAATTTAATGAATAAAATCTCTCAGCCTACAAATCAAAAGAACAGAAAAAAACCTCTTCAGCCCCTTTTCCCTGGGACTTAGCTTAAGTTCCCTGAATATCTTTGAATCAGGATTTACAGCATGACAGATAACATTATGGGCCAGGTCTCTTAGGTATAGATCACCTAAGAATTGTTTCTGTAGTGTTTATTTGCTTAGGTAAGAGGACTATAATATTTATGTGTTCAGTTTATCTCCAAGTTACACAAAACTTATTGTTTAAAGATGCTAATTATTGAAGTTACTATGTAAAAATGCATGTTAACACTTAGAAATAATTCTGAAGGGGGGAAGAAAAGAAAAAAAAAGTAGCTTTTCATGGATTTTTAAGTCTTTCTGAAACTGCAGCATTAAACTGTAAGCTTTACAGGTTAGGGACTAATTCTCTAGTCTACTGCACATCTGAACATCTCAAAGAAGGGAAAATTAAGTAGAAAATACTACTGTATTGATTTTGGCAGTCTTTTACATTTATGTTGAACCTATGGAAATGCCATTAGAAAATGGAGGAAATAGAAAATCAAGCCCTCTGTTTCCTGTGTTTTGTACAATTTTTAAACCATTTTTTTTCTTTGGACGGGATGAGCCTAGAGCTTTTTGTGCTTTTATAAGGGAATTATCAAGAAGCAGATGATTCAGCTCAATAGTACAGAGTTATAACATCACTTTCAGTTCTTGTATCTCAGGTACATTCTTTAGGACTTTTGAAAAATGTAATATGTTTAACGGAAGACTATAAAACATAAAATATGCAATATTTAGGAAAATTTTGGGAAAATGGTAAACATTTGTTTCTATCTATAAAATGAAAAAGATATAGGAGGCAAATAAATCAATAGAACACCAAATGTATAGTGTGTGTATAAAATAAGTATTCGGGAAAGCTTATTTAGAGAATTGTTGAGATGAGTGTACACAATGGGGCTGTTAAAGAGAGAATTATATAGTATATTCAAAATTCAAGGAAAAAAATAACATCATTAAATATAGATTTTATTTCTAACCATCTGGACTCCTTTCTAGCATCTTCTTATATTATTACACCAAGAGTTTTATATAATAGTATTGATTTTTGAGGGCATATATTTACAAAATCATATAGAACAGGTGGCATGACTTGAATTACCCATTGGAAAATATGTCTTTTCAGATTTCACTTTGACATATCTGATGAATCAAGGGATTCATATGAATGCCAAAATGTATATATTGTAAAACTCAGAATTTCTTTGTTTTGTTGCAGGTTCTAACTGAGCACTTATCTGAAACAAAAACAACAGAAAAAAATGGCCAGACAACATTATTCTTTTACCTACTTTCACAGATAATTCAAAATGCAATTGCTACCTTTCTAAATAAATGAAGGAAAATAATTTAGGAGAAAAACATGAGAAATTATAGTTCAGAATTAATAATCACACTGAATTGAGCAGAAAACAATCTTCAAATTTCACACACCAGAAACATTTTTAAAAATTTATTATTATCTTTTATTTGCCTACATATTACGTGCTTCAAAGTGGTATACAGATTTTGAGCATCTGTACCATTTACTTTTAATATCACTTATCTTTCAACAATTTTGTAGTGCTTCTCTTCCAACATCATTTCTGTTTTTTTTTTTTCCCATTTTATTAGCAAAATTTATCATCAGAAAAGGCTTGTTAACAACCTCAATTAATATCAACACCTATCTGTATATAATCTTAACAAGCACACAAATACACATGTGGAAAAAAAAGTGCTTGTAGAAGTAAAATTGTCTTTAGACATTTGGTCTAGGATCTTTTGCATCAAAAGCTCAATCTCTAGCTATTTCAACTAAAGCTAAATAAATAAATACACAAAAACTAATGTTACCTCTAAGTATAATCACAGGATTGGATCATAGAATAATTCAGGTTGAATGGGACCTTAGGAGTCTCTAATCCAACCTCCTGTTCAAAGCAGGGTCAGATTTGGGGTCAAATAAGGGTCAAATAAGGTTGCTCAAGACTTTTTACTGTTGGGTCTTGAAAACCCGGGATGGAGACTGCACAGCCTTTATGGGCAACCTGCTCCGTTGCTGGGCTGTCTTCATAGGGGAAAAGCTTTTCCTTATAACCAATCTGAACCTCTGGGTTTTTTTCAATTTAAGCCCATTGTCTATTATCTTCCTACCATGCACTACTGTGAAGAGCCTGGCTCTGTCTTCTTGATATTGTCAAAACCATCCCTTTTCCAGGTTAAAGGAATTTGCCATATCTAGATTGAATTTCAATAGAGCGGCTACAATAAACATACACTTCTATCATTACATATGCATATATGGCACGTGTATAAGCATAAGTCCAGGTCTGTATCCCTCTTGCATACTAGTTTAAAACTTTACTTTCTTAATTAACAAACAAGCAGCAAATGGAATCTAGCTATCCTTTAAGTAATATTTGTACACTGCTGTAAAAAATTACAAAGAAATAAAATACCTATCTAAAAAGAAACGTGGAAGGAAAATTAGCAGTGCTCTCCAAGGAATAAAAAACATTTCTGATGGCATTTCAAATGAGATGAGGGTCCATCTCTTTGTAGCAGCAGAAAGTCTGCTTCACAGCCCAATGAATGAATTATGGTACACGTATGACAGGACTCATACACTCTTTCACAGCATCATAGCTTTGATGTCTGCAGTGTAGACACCCATGTGATGCAAGTATTTCTGTGTACCCTTTACAAAGAAATAGGTACCTCTAAGGGTTGATTCATTCAATCTGTTTTAGAGATCTACATTGTGGAGGTCAGTTGTATCCCAACTAGGGAGTATACAACATATATATACGATGGCAGTAAGATACCTCATCTATATGTAGAAACAGGAGGCTATGATATGGGAGGCACATGCAATCGGAGACACATTTCAAAACCAGACATAAAGTGTACCACCTAGTTTTATATACACTAACATGAATCTGATTCTAGGAATGCTTTAAACAGGAAAACACTTCTATGTTAATTTTCAAGGTAAATTGGATAGACATCTGGAATGTGTGACATATAATAAAGTCAAGGACACTTATATTATCTCATTTTCTTCCCAAACTTAATTCTTTGTAAGTACTTAATGTTGGAAGATACGCTAATACAACACCAGAATATAATTATATCATCCATGAAAACCTGACAGGATTTCTATTTCTGTAAGTTAGTAGTGATTTATATTTCCTTTCCTCTATTGGAACCTAACATATGTAATTCACAGGACTGACGCTGCTCTTTTGTGTTAGACAAAACACGATTTCCATATACATGGTTTTGTTAAAGAATAACGGGTTCTTCTTTTATGTAAGACTCTGAAACTTTCTGACTTTCTGATATAGAAGGTGAATCACTGACTAAACACTGAATCTGCATCCAACTGAAAATAACTTTTTGTTTCTCTAGATGAAACCGTCTACCAAAATATTTTTTATGTAACTCAGTTTTAGAATAATGAAATGTACTGCCTTATACACATATTGTTGATAGGCCAGAAATTAAATTAAGTTTCCTCAAGTGGAGTTTGTTTTCTTCTATGACAGTAAGTGGAAAGTGATGTCCCTGTCTTTATCTTGACCCACAAGCTTTTCCATCTTATCTTCTCAAACTGTCCTGCTGAGGAGGGAGAACGAGTGAGTGTCTGAGTGGGGGTCTGGCAGGCAACCACGGTCAACCCACCGCATCTCACCACAAGGAGACCAAGGAGACAGCTCCCTTCCTTCTCCCAGCTGCAGTCTGGCAGTGGCCTCTAGTGTTCCCAGCCCCAGGCACACAAAAGGCTTGTCAGGCAGTGACTGCGTTGGGGGACATCAGAGGGGCCATCCTCAGAGCTGAAGCTGGACCAGAGGAGGCAGCAGTCACTGGACCCAACACGGAAGATTAAACCAGTGACACCCACTCAGGCCATGGAGAGACTGAGCTCCCGCACTGTGGGGTCAGCACACAGCCAGGCCTCCCTCTGTTAAGAGCAGAAATTGTATTTATGGGCTACAGTCTATTTTGTCACATTGGAACTATTTCCTTTTTTGGCATCCTTGTGTTTTTCTTCTTACCTCTTCTATTTCTATTACATCTTTTCTGCTACGTGGTAATGTAAACTATATTCTACACCAAAGATGTAGACTACCACAGCATCAAACTACCCAATCATATACTGACACACTAAGTTTTAACTCTCATTCTTTTTGTAGTGATTTCTGAAATTCTGCTTACTTTTTGGACTACTTGTGAATTTTGACCCTGAGACAGCTATCCATAATTGACAGAAGAACTCATATATGAATGTTACTAAATCATTTAGCTCATTTTCAGTTCATCATGTACGTATAATTGAAATTGTTTTTTCCTTGTATAAATGGCTTCATGCCAACTATAAATAACACCAGACATTTTATCATCCAGTGACTCAGGTGTTATTGGACCATTCTACAGCTCTTCATAGGTATGTTTAGATTTCCTATAATGAATAGTTTTGTAACAGTCGCAAACTTTACATCTTCTACATAATTTTCAAATCGTTCATGAGTGAATGTTAACTTCTCACCATCATTATGCAACTATTAGTCTGTTTAACTGTCTATATTCCTCTCAACCAACTATGAAACTATTAAATAATCATTCCTTATTGTTATTGATTGCCTTTAATGAGGCAATTTTTCTTTTATAAAAAAATAATTATTCAACATTGATTGATCAATATTATCATTTACTTCTTCAAGAACATTAACAGATTTGTGAAGTATGACTTTCCTTCACCAAAGCTGTATTGATTTTCATGTTATATTACTTTTATTCATGCATCTACTGATACTATTCTTTATTGTAGCATCTATTATGTTGCCTTGTAGTAGAGTTAGCTTTATTCATCTGCACTTCCTAGAATCATTGCTAGAGGTCTTCCTAAAAACTTGTGTCAATTTACATTGTCAGTTTACATTCCTTTGGCACTGAGACTGTTTTAGGCAGGAAGTTACAAACTACCGTTAATATTTTAGCAATGTCATAACTGAGTTTCTCTGCTACTCTTGGATTACTATCATGTGTCTCTACTGATTTATTGTTGTTTGTCATAGTAATTTGTCCTAAAATATTTTCTCTCAACAGTTCAACTTGAGACCATTCCATAATTTATCCACTAAAAAAAAAAAAGTTTTGCTCTGGAAGTTTCCCTAGCTAAGGTAAGTGATATTGCCAAAAATAAAATTAATATATTCTGAAATAACATTATGCTGTTAAGATATTCCTGTTAGGTTTAACTCTGGCTTCCAGCTAAACCTTGTACAGCCGCTCACTCTTTCTTCCCCAGAGGGACGAGGGAGAGAATCAGAAGGGTAAAAGTGAGAAAACTCCTTGGTTGAGATAAAGACAGTTTAATAGTGAAAGCAAAAGCTGCATATGCAAACAAAGCAAAATAAGAAATTCATTCACTACTTCCCATCAGCAGGCAGATGTTTAGCCATTTCCAGGTGTAACAGTGATGTAGGAAGACAAGCAGTATAACTCCAGACATCCCCACTCTCCTCCTTTCCCTGAGCTTTTATTACTAAGTATGTTGTCATATGGTATAGGAGATCCCTTTGGTAAGTCGAGTTCAGTGTCCCAACTGTATTTCCTCTCAGCCTCTTGCCTGCTCTCAGCCTACCCACTGGTGGGGCAGTGTGATAAGCAAAAAAAATGCCTTGATGCTCTGTAAGCACTGGTATTCAGTGCAATGCACTGAACCCTGTGTATTCAACACTGTTTTCATCACAAATCCAAAACACAGCACGATACAAGAGACTATGAAGAAAATTAACTCTCCTATCCAAAACCAGTATAGCTTTCAATCTTTACCAGGCTTTCTAACAATCCTACATGGCCCCTGCTTTGATATGTTTGCCTGTGTTTGCCTATCTAATGGCAAACTGCTTTGTGTTGACCTACCTAATGACATGCTTAGTATTCTGGAGTTTATTATTTGCTATTGTTGTTTCTAAGGGTACATGGAAGGAGTGTGTCTGCTCCTTTAAGGCTATCTGGTCAAAGACCCTTTTCTTTGTAAGAAAGGAAAATACAAAAGGAAGGAAGCCATAGGTAGGGACAGATGGGGATGCAAACCTGACCAACAAATGTTAAAGAAGATGGTAGTAAGAATCAGGTTGATTGATGCGGGTGTGTGAGAGAGTGAGAATGTTTATTCCAGCTAGGTTATCTGATTGGGGAATCTTGTCAGTTGGGTAACTAAGGGAAAATGGGGTAAAACAAAAACAAAGTATTCAAATCAGACCCGACAAAACAAATGTGGAGATAAAGACAGGAAACAAACCCTGCCAGTTACACTAATTAATGGGCTAGCAAGAAAATAAAGTTGCCACTTCCAGGAAGATCACTTTGACTCCAGTTGGGCTGGAGTAACAGGCAAGGGTCTGTGCTGGTACGCTCAGGGACACTTGAATGTTTTGTTTGCTAGAGAGCATCCAGATGAACCACCTGCTGAGCAGGGAATGTGTGGGCCAGTTAAGAGAGTCTGGGGTTGGTGCAGGGGCCCCGGGTGGACATAGGGGCTGCACTCGAGGGATTCCTGAATGTGTGTGTGCTTGTGAACCTGGACTGTTGTGTGTGTGCCTGCACTAGGGACCTTCTGCCTCTGCCAGTCCAAGAGGAGGAGACTTGGCTGTCTATGTTTATCTCTGTAGGTGCTGTGGAAAGCAGTACCTTGGCAATCTGTGTGACCAGCTCTCTCAGTGTCCTCTGTGTGTGTGTGTGTGTGTGTGTATCTGTGTGTGTGTCTCTGGGATCCGTGCACATCTTCACTATGGATTGAACCTGCACTCAGGGAAGAGGCAGCTGCGTCCCTCAGCCTGTGCAGAGATCCCAGGTCCCCAGGGCACTGGGCTGGGTTCTGGAGGCCAGGCAGGGGGGAGATCTGGACTGGAGCAGCTCGGAGAGGTGGCTATGCCTCTTGTATCCCTTAACATTTTTGTCTCACACCACTTCTGCTTTGTGAAGAATTGGTTGGGGGTTTTTTGTTGGATTTCTGTTTGGTTTTGGGGGGTATTTTTGTTTACTTACGTTACTTTACTGGTTATTTGAGGAGTATGTTTTTTAAATGCAACTGACCAGTCGTATGCATTGTATATGGTCCTCTGGTATGGCACCTTTTTTTATGTGATATTTTATGTTTTAGTCTTAGCAGAAACAGCCCAAAGCATAGAAATCACAACATAGACCTATGCATAATTAAAAAATTAAAGAGAAACTGCAGTGCATTTTCCTTTGTAAAATACTCTAGAGGTAAAAATGTTTATTGGAAGTGAAAGATCAATATTAGAATTCAGTTTGGGACTAATAGCCCCAAGTTAGATGTCTTTAGCAATGTTTTATTGTTTAAATTCCTATTTTAAACATGAGAAATCTCATGGAAAAAAATATTGATTTTGTGGTTCAGTTCATTTGTTTTAGCAAACGGATGGAAGCCAGGTGGGATCCCCCAGCCAAGTTCAAAGGGCGTGAAGTGACATTGTTTAGGCAATTGAGTTTTATGTTTAATGTCTTGCTCTTTCATCTGTACTGCCCCTAAGAGGACTAGAAAACATATTTTAGTCAACCATATGAGGGTGTCTTAATCTCAAATTGGGTCCTGCTCTTGTCCTCAAATCCCTTTTCTGGTTGAGGGAACTTAAAGCAAGACTTGCTGAGACAGTGTTTCAGCTACCACAGTAAAATATATTCAGAAGGCTTTTAAAATAATTTCTGCTAATGCACTAATGCTTAGGAAACATTTTAATGTTCCATGAGACAAAAAAGGGGACAGAATAGGTCTATAGTCTCTACATTTGGGGTCTGAAAGCAGAAGCAGTATATAGAAGGCACAACACTGTCCATTAGACTGTGGAAGATCCATGATAAAATACCATATTGAGTATTTCATAAGATAACCTCATACAAAGGTGGGATTTAACTCCGTAGAGATGGATGGCAGAAGAGGAAATCTAAATCTTTTTCCAAGCCTTGGAAGATAATTCAATCTCTTAAATTCTTAGGTTAAAGGACTAATTCTACTGGTTTTGGAGACTAAGAAAAACAAAATCGAACAAAACAAAAAATATATGTGTTAAAACCATAAAGGAGATACTGAATATTTCAAGTATTTTCATGTATTTTTCAGTAAATTGCTTGTTTTTCCAAAATATATCTCATCAGTATTCATCTTCAACTGTGGATCAACATTTTTTAGTTTTTAACTAATGATTTAAACAAACTTTCTTGTATGTTCTGTTTTGTTATCTTTTCTTTCTTATAATAATAGATAAATGCTTTTGAATATGGCATAGAAGATGACCTTGTAGTTTTGCAAAATTTGTTGCGTTCAAACACTATGTTACACAGTCAGAAGCCCTCGAAGGAATTATTTTTTATTCGATGACTTCCTGATTTTGGGGTTATATTTTCAGTATCCTTACAGTATGATGAACTTAATCAAGCTGTATGTGGTGTACAACATGTGGTAAAGAACTACTTTAGTAGAAGAGTACTCTCAGTCCCAACTACTTATGCTACTCAGAGATTCCCCTAGGCATTATGACGTAAAAACTATAAAAAGTGTAGGTTTTTTCAAAGCCAAGAAACGTCGTAGTGACATTTTAGCCTGTGGATTAGTTCCTTTTCTTAATGATATACTACATATCTTTGCCAGTAACTTCCCTATTTCACACTTAATTTCCTTCACAACCCTCAGATGAATATTATCTGGTTTTAGTGATTTACTACACTTAAGTGTTTAAAGTTGCTCTTTAACTTCCTCCTTGGGGGCTATCATTTTGTTAAGGCCATACCATAATTTCCCCCGAAAAGTGCCCTTGGAAGAGTGATTTCCCTGTAGCCCTTGATAGTAAAGACAGATGAAAAAAAATTAATTTAACTTCTCTTCTATTTTACCATCCTGTCTAATTGCTCCTCTCATTCCTTATTCAAATACTCCCAGTGTCAGGTATCTTCTGCCTTTTTATGTGCTGCATTAAGTTTTATTTTTTATATTGATATAACTAACAGTGCACTGTGAAGTGCATGCTATGGAAAAGGTGTAGACCAATCGTGATGTTACTCAGCAGAATAACCATTATGCCTTCTCAGTGACCTTGCATTTCGCATAGTCACTTACATCCTTCCAAGGAGGGCAAACCACTACAAAATAATAAAGATAGTATTTTATAATCTCTACGATGTGGACGTAAATAACTGTGTGAGGCAAAGGAGGAGAAACCCTGTTGTTGATGAATAAAAACCTTGAAGATATAAATGTAGGTAATCTTCACCACCAAGAATCCTTGTCTGAATGGGAGAAATATACTTCAGGGTTCCTTTGTCACAAAGCCCTTGCTGTCTGACTGCTAAAGGCACCTTCTGCAAAGTGTATTCAGTGGAGAGAGGGTAAAACCTTCTTAATGCTTTCTTACTGACTTCTTACAGCATGCCTCATTCTTAAAGAGTATGGCAAGGTGAAGGGAAGAGTGGAGGCTGATAACAGATGAATGTTGAAGTAATTAATATTCAGTCCCCTAACTCTACAGTCAAGACTTTAATCCCTGGACTGCTGCCTCACTATGAAATCGCAGCCAGAGGCAATCTGCCTCTTCACTTGCAATGAGAACCAATAGGCAGGACAGCTGGTGGAGGCTGTAGCCCTGTAAGTATGATGTCTGGCCTTAGCAAAGGGAGGTCTTGGCTGTGCGTTGATCCCACATAACTCTCCATGGCCTGAGCTGGTTTCTTCTCTGTGTTGGGGCCAGTGACTGCTGCTTCCTCTGCTCCAGCTTCGGCTCTGGGGGTGGCCCCTGTGGGGCCATATCTCTATGAATGCTGTGGCTTCAACACCAGTATAAATACCACTGTTTGCTATTTGATGATTGCTTTATGCAGAGAAACTGTGTCCACTTTACGGGAATCTGCTTTTAATCTGGAAGCAATAGATAGTGGAAACTAATTTCATGTGGCTTTATAGTTCTGTTATTATTCACCTCCTTCCTCAGAAAGCTATATTAATTACTGCATATGAAAATAAGGAAGGGATAGGCTCGGGAAACTGCGAAAAATTAATTTCATAGATTGCCATGAAATCCTGTTGAAGATGTTAAGTTAATTGAAGTCTGTTGCCAGGTTGAAGCTGTAAAGAAATTAGGAATTTTGAAAGAGAGAAAAACTGAAAGAGTGAGTCTCACAGATAGATCAGTAACTTTTAAATTAAGTATATACACCAGAAGGAAAATACTTTAGATAAATCTTTTAGATATGTGCTTCAAAACACAGCTGGACAGGTTCCTGATCAGTCTGATATAAGTTTGTCCTGCTACCAGTGTGGGATTGGACAAGATAACCACTAGCAGTTTCTTCTAGCTTATATAATTTTCTTGACTTACGCCATTATTTACACATTATTTTTCTCTCTTTGCATCTAAACTATGTTTAGAGAAAACAGACAGATCACAGACACATAGAATCATAGAATCTTAAGGTTGGAAGAGACCTCTAACATCATCAAGTCCAACCAGCAACCCAACACGACCGTGTCCACTAAACCATGTCCTGAAGTGACATATCTACACGTTTTTTTAACACCTCCAGGCATAGTGACTCCACCACGTCCTTGGGCAGCCTGTTTCAGATCTTGACCACTCTTTCAGTAAAGAAGTGGTTCCTAATATCCAATCTAAACCTCTCCTGTCGCAACTTGAAGCCATTTCCTCTTCCTATCACAAGTTATTTGGGAGAAGAGACCAGCACCTGCCACCCTACAGCCTCCTTTCAGGTAGTTGTGGAAAGCGATGAGGTCTCCCCTCAGCCTCCTCTTCTCCAGACTAAACAATCCCAGTTCCCTCAGCTGGTCTTCAGAAATCTTGTGCTCTAGACCATTTACCAAATTTGTTGCCCTTCTCCGGATGTGCTCCAGAAACTCATTGTCCTTCTTTTAGTGAGGGGCCCAAAACTGAACACAGTACTCAAGGTGTGGCCTCAGCAGTGCTGAGTACAGGGGCATGATCACTTCCCTGCTCCTGCTGGCCACACTGTTCCTGATACAAGCCAGGATGCTGTTGGCCTTCTTGGCCACCTGGGCACACTGCTGGTTCATGTTCAGTCGGCTGTCAACCACCACCCCCAGGTCCCTTTCCGCCAGGCAGCTTTTCAGCCACTCTTCCCAAGCCTGTAGCATTTAATAAGGTTGTTATGACCAAACCGCAGCACTTGGAGTTGTTGAACTTCATACAGTTCACCTTGGCCCATCAGTCCAGCCTGTCCAGATCCCACTGCAGAGCCTTCTTACCCTGGAGCAGATTGACACTCCCACCCAGTTTGGTGTCATCCGCAAACTTATAGAGGGAGCACTCAATCCCCTTTTCCAGATCATTGATTCAGATATGAAACAAGACTGACCCCAAAACTGAGCCCTAGGGAACAGCACTTGTACCCGGCTGCCAGCTGAATTTAACTCTGTTCACCTTACTCTCTGGGGTCTGCCATCCTGCCAGTTTTTAACCTATCCTAAGCTACACCTCTCCAAGCCATGAGCCACCAGCTTCTCTAGGAGAATGTTGTGGGAGACAGTATAAAAGGCTTTGCTAAAGTCCAGGTAGGTAAGATCCACAGCCTTCCCATCATCCACTAGGCAGGTCACCTGGTCATATAAGGAGATCATGAACCCACGCTGGCTGGGCCTGATCCCCTGTTTGTTCTGCACATGTCATGTGATCGGACTCAAGATGAATCACTGCATAATCTTCCCTGACACCAAGGTAGTACACTATTGGGTTGTGAAGTGAGGTCCTTCCTGCTAGAAAAAAAATATTTCTGCTGGCTTTATCTATACCCTTCTAAAAATGAAAAGGCAGATCGTTCCAGAACAAGATTTGCAGAATTTTTCAAGTAATAATAATTTAAAAATCATAGATCACCTCTAAAAATAATCCCTTTAGTAGCATTTTTTTTTGGACAAGACCTTTATAAAGGATCTATTTAACAATAATTTATAACTGATGAGCTGAACACTTTTCTTTAAATGATAATTCTGTAATCTTTATTATAAACCTAAATTACTCCCTGGAAATTCCTTTTTTGATATATGAGATTTGAACAGACTCAATTGTATTTCTGCAATAATTACTAGACCAGGAAGAGTAATACAATTTCATTGATAATAGAAAACACGTATCATAAAACTCAATCTGGACCTTCTGAAGACAGAAAAAGAGGATTGGATTGTAAATCAGCCATATAAACAGAAATTTTTGATTGTCATGAATAAGTTCATAAGTTGACTTGAAAAAGAGTTTTTGGCAATCGATATGATGAATACCAAGCACAGAATCCTTTGTGTGCAGTGATCTTTTTAACCTTTTCTTTAATGGCCAGTGTTAACCATAGTCCTATATACATCTGTGGTACTATATGGTGGCAGTTCAGTGCCAAAGAGATAACAGGACTTTCCTCTAAATGACAAAAACCCCAGAGTCCTATGTCATGTCAAGTGGTGGAACACAGAGCAGAAAAGCCAAAAGGCAGTGCAGGACTTTTACACTGAGTGTATTTCTGACAGTTTAATGCATGTACATCTATTAAAATGAAAATAAATCCAAAATATATGATAAGAAGAAATGGATATTTTAATAACACAGAGCAAGTTTAATGCAGATATTCTATATTACACCAAAATGAGCAACAAACGTATTTTAGGAGGTTTTTTTTCTGGACATAAGGTAAATGTAGTGTGCCAGAGAACACATGACTTGGAGAAACAGAAAAAATATTGGAGGAGGAGAGACAGCCCATAACCTATTTCTCCCACACTTTAAATATTTCTTTAATTTTTTAAAAATATAATTATAAAATTAAAAGAACAGTAACCATAGAATACGGAACACAATATGCTAGCCCTAAGATCTACATTGGAAAAGAATCTCAGAAAAAAATATTTCTCTGTGTCATTTCTCAGTAGAATTTATGATATATGCTACATAAGTTCCCCAAACTCAACATTTGATCAAGATTTACAAACAAAAAAGGACGTCACAGAAAGCATTGAACTCCAAGAGACATTTGATGTAAGACTTAGTAATTCTAGTATTCTCAGCTGTGTGGGCACCTAGGAAATTTCATTTTGGCAACAAGAAAGACAGAGTGCCACAGAGATTGTAATACTATACAAAGGTAGCTATTTTTGTGTCACTGGGGTCAGTATAGTATCAGTACTAGTCAGTATTCATAGTCTTACTAGCACTGATGTAAAGAAATCTAGGAAAATTGGCCCTGTTGGATGGGAAGTCCCAGGGTATGTTGGAAAAACTTAAGTTCTGCAATAAAAAAGACTCAGTAATGCTGCTTCCACAGTCGAAAGGAGTCCTTCTACAACATTGGTGAGTAATCCACTGGGTGTAATAAAGTTTAAGAGAAGGGAAAAAAGTCTGTTTAGATTTACATCCAGCTGTAAAGAAAAAAATCTAAAGTGTAAATTGTCTTGTGTTAGACTTCTGCATGCATATATACGACTGTGTGTCTGAGTATGGTGTGTACAAAAGCACATACACTTCAAAAGACAAAAATATGGACACTAATAATACCTTACTATACTTGCATCATGCTTTTACATTTAGATCCTGCCCAGGAAGTTTCAGACTAGAGAAAAATGTTATGTCTGAATTATTGCAGATCCTTTTTTCCTGAGGTTAATATATATTCTGGAAAACACTTATTCATGGTAGTGCTTGTGGGGGCTAATTTAATACATATTTTAAAACAAAGTTTAAATATCCCTTTGGGTAAAATGAAAGACATGGATTAAAACAAAATCATTGAACTCATTGCCCTTAACTTATCCTTTTATGTATAAAAAAGGAGTATAAAGGTCTGTATTGAATATAAATGTGGAAAATCCACATTTTAAAACCTTTGCCTACTAAACTTTTAAGACCCTAATGTCTAACTTTTCTCATCTCAGTTTCATCAAGTTAGTTCTCTGTGGGTAAGACAAAATTGCATTCAGTTTCTCTATTGCATTGTGTTGCTCAGACTGTCATTTCAAGAGTTACAGAATTTAGACAGATTACAGCATTTATTATTACAAATCTGATACATTCTTCCCAAATTAAATATATATGAATGTTAATTAGCAGCTATTCCATTCTGTGCTTACTGCAATACTGCTCCTTATCAAGATAACAACAAGTTGTGACTAGGCAGTATGATTGGTTTTATGATGCAGTTAGCAAAGAAATGCTGGAACAGATATTTTCCCTTATTCTCGATATTATCTTTTTTTATATATTTTAAGCAATACCATTGTTCTTTCTCCTTTAAACTGTTAAAACAGCAAATAAATTAAAATTTTCTGAAATATCAGATGCTGTTACTTTCCATTTTATATCCTTTCATATACTTCTGTTGGGGAGGGTACTGCTGGGGCAAAATAGATCCCCATATAACTTGGGAGAACTCTGTCTGAAATTAAGATAGCTTTTCTAATATATTGTCCTGGTTTCACCAGGGATGGAGTTAATTTTCCTTTCAGTAGCCAATGTGTTTTGGATTTCGTATGTGAAGAATGTTGATAAACACATTGATGATATGAGTTGTTGCTTTCCAAGTCTAGCTAATGTGCAGGTGCGGGAAGCTGGTAGAAAAGACAGATAGAATAATTGACCCAAACTGGCCAATGTCATGCTTGGTATATAAGTGGGGGTTGCCCACTGGGGGTCATCCTTCTTGTCTCTCTTCCTCACTGGCATTGTCCCCTCTACCTTGCTGACTCCTTTTTGCTCCTTTGCTAGGTTTTGTTTCCACGATTGCTGCTTCAGATGGGTTGTATCGATCATTCGGATATTGGGTGGTGAGAAATCATGCATTTTTCATTTAGTATATTTTAATATCCTTATATTTTGTTATTATTGTATTTTTCCTTTGCTATTCTAGTAAATTATCTTTACCTCAACCCATGAGTTTTCCTTTCTTCCTAATTCTATTCCCTGTCCTGTTGGGGAGATGGGGGGTGGGGGGCGGTGAGTGAGAAACTGTATGGTGACTAGGGCAAAACCACAATGTATATTTAAGCTAGAAGAGAGTAGATTTAGATTAAACATAAGGAAGAAACTTTTTACAATGAAGGTGGTGAAGCACTATAACAGGTTACCCAGAGAGGTGGTAGAACCCCCAGGCCCCATTCAAGGCCAGGTTGGATGGGGCTCTGAGCAACCGCATCTAGCTGGAGATGTCCCTGCTCCTTGCAGGGATGCTGGACTAGATGGCCTTTAAAGATCCCTTCCAACCCGAACTATTCTATGATTCTACTTTTTTTTTGTTGTGTTTTATTTTAATAATAAAGATAGCTTTTTGTTACATTCTATTCTCAGAGACCCACCTCTGGTCTCACTACAGTGATTTCATAGATTTCTTAAAAAAGAAGAAGAACAAAACTATGACAGAGTTAATAGTCTCTGTTTTAGGCACTGAGCTTTGAGTTTCTAAATCACATAGAGATGCCCTTCTCTCCAGCTCTTCTGCTCTATCTTTTTGATTGCTCTGTCTTTACTGGTAACATGGAGTGTTGACAATCAATACTAGCTTTTTAGCTTTAACTTTGGCAGCTAAATGTGATGCTTAAAATCAGATAGGGAATAATTTTTACTTACTTGAAAGTAAATTTTCTATCAGAAAGTAATATTTAGAAAAGCATTCAATTATTATTCTACCAAAATAATATTGTGTGCAATGTAGACCGAGACATTGTTGCTTCTTTGGAAGTAACATAGTCATCATGCAAGCATCCTTACATTTGCAAAAGTTCTGTAGAGTTTAAGCAGATAATGCATAGAATCATAGAATCATAGAATCATAGAATGGTTAGAGTTGGAAGGGACCTTCAAAGGTCATCTAGTCCAACCCCCCTGCAAGAAGCAGGGACCTCCCTGACTAGATCAGGTTGCTCAGAGCCCCATCCATCTACTAAATATCCTTAATTGCATTAGGAATGGAGCTCATTAAAACTATTCACAGATAATGTTAGTCTTTTTTTTCTGTCAGTCACTGAATATGTTATTTTTAAAATATATTTCCCTCATTAATTGAATACTTCCAAGATAAAAATATTTGATATTTTTGATGATTCATTATGACTTAAGGCATTCAGAATTCTTTGGTAAGCACATTCTGTGAGAATTTATTCCAACCTCTTTTTAATGTTATTTTGCACAAAGCTATAATCTGCTCTGAGTTACTTGTTTAATTAAAATTCGTACAGAGAAAGTAAAATTTGATGCTAGACTTCAGAATTATGATGCATTCTAATTACTTGGAAAATTAATATCATTCTTCATAGTGGAAAAACAGGAAGCAACATTCAGTATGAAATATAGCTCATTCATTTAAATTTTGACTAATACAGTTACATGTTCTTCGTACAGATTTCATCTAATTATTTTAGAATAAGATTGGTTTTATTGTAATTAAACTATAATAACATGAATTTTTGTAAATTTGGTAAATCACAACTTGTTTGGTTTCTTGTGGCATATTTTATATGAAATGAATATTCTTCTTTTTTTTTCTTTGTTATTAATTGTTTGATACCAAGAAAAGATACTGCAAGTAAAGATTAACATGTATTTATATGGTTTTCTTATTAAACAGGACAAATAGAAAGCGTTTAAAATATTTTAGACAATGATTAATTTCTGACAAAAAGGGAAATTATCAGTGGGATTCTGCAAGGTTCCATGTTGGGAACCTGTTTACCTTATTTATAAATTATCTGGGAAAAGAAGTAAACAGGGACACAGTCTGCTATTGGTACAAACTTATTTTAAAAAGTATGCCCAAAGTCAAACTGAAAAGAAGAGCAAAAACATTTAACAATATTGAGTTACTGAGGGGAAAAACAAACAGCCCAAACCATCACCACTAAAAACAAAGAAACCTCAAAACAATATATTATATTAAAAATAGATAAATGTGTGTAATTTAGATGGGGAAATAAAACCCTCGCTTCACATACAAAGTGGGCTCTGACTGACCCTCACTCACAGTTTCACTGTGAATGAAACTTCAGTTTATGATACATCTATTAAAAAATTGAGCTTAGTGCTTTGTGAGAGTCAAAATAGCAAGTTAAGTCCTGGTCCTCATGGGTGACTGCAATTACCCACACATTTGATGGGAAAACAATATAGCAGCACACAAGTCATCCATCAGGTTTCTGGAATGCGTTGAGGACCAATTCCTGCTGCAGATGCTACACATCCTGAGTAGGAGCAGCACATTGCTAGATTTACTGCTCACAAACTGAGAAGACTTACTTGACAACATAACTACCAATGCTAGCCTTGGACACAGAGATGATAACATTTGGGGGTTTAAGATCTTGCTAACCACACTGAAGACCAGTAGTAGAACAAAGACCCTGGATTTTTGGCCATGGCTTTCCATGGTGGAGTAACTGCATCAGTGGATAAGAGAAGAGCTATAGATGTCTAGAAGAGCTCTAGACTTCTGTAAGGCCTTTGATACCATCCCCCACAATATTCTGTCCACTAAATTGGACAGATATGAGTTTGATAGATGTACTGTTAGATGGACAAGGAAACTGGCTGTATGTCCGCACCCAGGGAGCAATTTAATGTCCAAGTGGAAATTACTAATAAGTAGTGTCACTCAAGGATCTGTACTGGGATGAATACTGTTTAATATCTTCATTAATGACATAGACAGTGGGATTGACTACACCATTAGCAATTTTGTGGATGACACTAAGCTGAGTGGCGCAGTTAATGTGCTATTGTTGGATATCCCATAATTGGAAGTGTTCAAGGTCAGGCCAGATGGGGCTTTGAACAACCTGATGTAGTGAAAGATGTCCCTGCCCAATGTGAAGTGGGGAGATGTTGTGGTTTTGCTTAGTGAGGGGGGCCTAAGGTGGTAGCTTCTGTAGGAAATTGCTAGAAGTCGCTCCCCTTTGTTCAGTGGATTTGGCCGGGCCTAGGGCAGACCCGCTGCTGGCCAAGGCCGAGCCGATTGGGAGCAGAATGTCCCGTGATAGCGCCTCTGCGATAACGTATTTAAGAAGAGGAAAACAGAAAAAAAAAGAGAAGAGAAGATGTGAAGAAGCTGAGCAAGGGCAGAGGCGCAGAGGGGGAGGTGCAGGCCTCGGGGCGTTGCAGGCCTCACCCTCTGGCCTCTCGCCAGGTGGCCGACTGGGCCCAACTCAGCCCAGTCTGGCTGCAAGAGGTGGAGAGGAGAAGAGATGGGATGAATAACGTGAAGAGATCCTGAGAGGCTTCTGCCAGCCTGTTGTGAAGAACGAACTTTTCTTGTGAGAGAAACAGCTGCAGACACCAAGGTCAGTGAAGGAGGGGGAGGAGTAATGTGGCTCCTGGCCAAGATTCCCCTGCAGCCTGTGGTGACGACCATGGTGGAGCAGGTTGTCCCCCTGCAGCCCATGGAGGTCCACGGAGGAGCAGAGATCCACTTGGAGCCCGTGAAGGACCCCACACTGGAGGAGGTGGATGCCTGAATGTGGCTGTGGCCTGTGGAGGGCCTGCTGGGACAGTCGTTCTGGAGAGACTGCACTCCGTGGAAGAGATAACCTATGCCGGAGCAGTTTAATGAAGGACTGTGGAGTATGGGTGGGACCCCATACTGGAGCGGGGGAGGGATGTGAGGAGTTCTTCCCCCAACTGTGAAGCAGCGGCGTAAAACAAAGCATGATGGACTGCCCGCGACCCCCATTCCCTCTTCCCCCCTGTGCCGCTCGGTCGGGGGAAGGTAGATAATGTTAAGCTTGGGAAGTGGGAGGGGTGGAGGAGGTTATCTTGTTTCTCTGTCTCATTATCCTGCTAGTTGTAGTAATAAATGAATAGTTTTCCCCAAGTCGAGTCTGTTTTTGCCCATGACGGTAAGGATTTCTCCCTGTCCTTATCTCAAACCTCGAGTTGTTTTTCTTAAATTATCTCTCCCTATTCTCCCGGAGGGTGGGGGGAGTGAGAGAGAGACTGCGTAGTCTGGTCCGGATTGGGGCTGAACTACGACAGGAGATGATGAACTAGATGATCTTTAAAAGTCCGTTCCAGCCTAAACTATTCTATGATTCTATCATTCTGATTCTAGATTCCTTGATTTTAGAAGAGCCAACTTCAATAAGCTGAGTTCATCTGCGAGAGATTCCATGGGAATGGCAAAGGAGCTTGTGAGTGCTGGGAGTTATTCAATAGCCTCCTGGAAACACAAGAATAGTACAACTCCTACAAAAGGAAAGGAAGAAGGCAGAACAAGACATCACCCTGGCTTAACAACGAACTGTTGGGTGTGCTTAAAAGCAAAAAAGCAACATAATGTTTAAGAAAAGGCAGCCAAATACCCATCAAGAACTGCAATAATCTTATTAAGGCATGAGAGATGCAGTCAGGAAGGATAAGGCTCAGCTAGAACTGAAATTGTCCAAAGATGTCAAGAACAACAAGAAAGGGTTCTTCAGATACATGATCAGTAAATAGAAGCACAAGGAAGACAGAGATCTATTCCTAAACAGGGCAGTGAAATTAGTTATTAATAATGCTGACAAGGCAGAGGTTCTTAATACTTTCTTTACCTCTGTATTTGCCAGAGCAGCTAGACTCCAGATCACAGGATCAAGCATCTACAACAGTCCATGTGTCGACCAACCAGCACTGGAGGGAAGGCTGATCTGTGACCTCTTGCAAGGGCCCAAGCCACATAAATCTATGGTCCTGAATGGAGTCCACCCCAGGGTGTTGAGAAGTGTCTGACATTGTTACTAGGCCACTGTCTTTAATATTTTCAAATACTCCTGATGATGGGAAAGGGGTAAATGCCATACCCATCTACAAGAAGGGCCCAAAAGAGGACCTCAGAAACTACAAGCCAATTATTCTTACTTTAGTCCCTGGAAAAGTACTGGAACAAGTCCTCCTAGAAACCTTTACTAACCAAATTAAGTAGGTGACTGGGAAAAGCCAATATGGATTTACCAAAGGCAAATTATACTAGACTAACCTGATCACTCTCCACGACAAAGTAACTTCTTGAGTTGACATGGAGAGCAGTGGATGCTATTTACTGGAACTTCAGCAAAGCATTCAACACTGTTTCCCACAGTTTCCTCCAGGACACACTGGCAAGATACAGGCTGGACGGGTGGTCAGTGAGATGAGTAGGAGAGGGTGGTGGCCAATAATTTTTACACAGACTGTCAGCCTGTCACAAGTGAGGTATTCCAGGGACTGATACTGGCCCCCATGCTGTTCAACATCTTGATAAATGATCCAGATGATGGGCTTGAAAATACCCTCACCACATCTGCTGATGACAGAAAACTGAGTGGTGAGGTGGACACATCAGAAGGACAAGCCATCTTACAGAGAAACCTGGGCAGGCTGGAAGAGTAGGCAGCAAGAAATGTGTGACATTTAAGAAAAATAAATGTAAAGGCCTGCACCTGGAGTGACATAAACAAAGATCCCAGTACAAGCTAGGATCTGTGCAGCTGGAAAGCAGCCTTGCTGAAGGCACAGAATCTGGATTACTGTGACAAGCCTATCGCAGTAGGATAAGAGACAGGCATACCTAAAATAATTCTTCTCATTTTTCTTGCAAAATATAAACAAAAAATAATGTTATATTTTTGGATCAAACTTGGAGTTTCATACTGAAATAGCAACATATTTCATTTTTTTCATTTTGATGAGAAAAAAGGGGAAAAATAACTGCTCCAAACACCTCTTAGTTTCTGGAGTGTTGTTGAGGATTCTTTTTTGTGTTGTTTTTGTTTGGTTTGGGTTTTTTTTGGGTTTTGGGGATTTTTTTTAGTTTAACAGCTAAGTCAAAAAATTATATATGTTCATAACTCTAATATATGCGCTCTCTTCTCCAGTTATTCATGACATTTCTATCTAATGTACCATGAAGGGCTATGGCTGGCCTGATTGTGTCTGGTTTAGCCAAATGGTTTAGACTGTTCATAAATATGTCACTCATTAGAAAAGTCAGTAGCAAAAGAGAAATCAGAAAAAAGTCTACCCACAGGGTACTATTTAAATCAAATGATAGAACATGTCAGCTCTTTCTTCTCAATTACTGCTTGTTTCTAACTCAATTTGAACTTCACTTACTGAAGACCTGTATTACTGGGAAAATTGCAACCTTCTAAATGCCCTGCATCACTCAGTCTGTAGTCAGCTATTCAGAATAATCTATGTGCTTTGATGTTTCTGCTTTTGGTACTGACTACAATTTAGAATTGGTAATGTTGTTTCCTTACTTCTCTAAGTTGAAAACAATCCTGTATTTCTTTTCTCTAATGTAATATTCCCGTTGCCAGCTGAAGAAAACACAATTTTGAGTATCTTATCTAGGGCTCAAATTGGCGAGAGATACATATAATAACAAGAAAGGGTTCTGTAGCTATGTTAGTAGTAAGCAGACAGCCATACAAAGAATATGTAGATCCACTGTGACTGGCAAGTTACTCAAAATAGCATTAAAAGGCTGAGATACTTAATGCCCCCTTTGCCTCAGTCTTCATTGGTAAGGTCGGTTGCAAAGTCTCTTTGCCAAGAGGCAATGATGAAGAAAACAGCAAAGAATGATGAAGTACAAGAACATCTGAACAAATTGGACCTATACACATCTGCAGGGCCTGACAGGATACATGTCAGAGTGTTAAGAAAGTTATCTGGCATCCTTGCAAAATCATTCTCTGTCATCTTTGAAAGGATTGTGTAGACCAAGATTGTGTATGACTGTGAAAGGGAAAGAAATACATCTGTCTAAATACAGGGCAAAAAGAAAGATCCGAGAAACTGCAGGCCAGTTAGCCTCACTTCATTAAGTGGGAAAATGAAAGAATAGATCCTCATGGAAGATATTTCCTGGCACATGAAGGAGAGTTGAGGCTGTTCAGCCTGGATAAGAGAAGGCTCTGGGGACACCTTATAACAGTCTTCCAGTACCCGAAGGGGGCCTACAGGAAAGATGGGGAGAAACTCTTTGATAGGGTCTGTAGCAATAAGACAAGGGGTAATGGTTTTGAAATAGAGGGAGGCAGATTCAGGCTTGATATAAGGAAGAAATTTTTTCTTGTGTCACTGGTGAAACACTGGAACAGGTTGCCCAGAGATGTGGTAGATGCCCCATCCCTGGAAACATTCAAGGCCAGATTGGATGGGGCTCTGAGCAACCTGATCTAGTTGGAGATGTCCCTGCTTCTTGCAAGGGGGTTGGACTAGACGACCTTTAAAGGTCCCTTCCAACCCTGACTATTCTATGATTCTATGGTTCTATGATCTCATCAGAGTTACTGCAGAAATACAGATGTCTCCGGAAAGAAAGATCCTAGACAGCTATCACAAGCCAGATGTCTATTATTTAGGCATGGCTAAAATTAAGTAAGATCAATTGCTTTTTAAGTGACATGCCCAAGAAAAAGTAATTTTATCTTTGGTAACAATTGGCTCAGAATTTTTCTGAAAAGGAGTAAGAGTGAAAAGGGATGCACCACATAGCGACTCATATTCTGACTTAGAAAATAAATGTGTTAAACATATTTATGTGGTACTTTTTTTTATGGAGTGTACTACATGATGGTCCAAAGACCATTACAAGGCTGTATAGAATCTTCTAGTAACGGAGCAAAAATCTCATTGAATAGAAATAGAAAGATAGCAAATCTAAAAGTTTTTGACAACAGAAATAAGTTGTGACTAGGAAAAAGGAAACCACAACTGTTTTGTGCTGAATATTCTGTCTAGGTTTAATTTGTGCTATTCCAGACTTCCACACTCTTTTAGTACTTTTTAAATACTTAGTATATCAGAATTTATTACTGGTTTACGGTAACATAATTTTTATCAGGTTGAAGGAGTTATTCAATTATTTTAGTGATCTGTGACTTTTTTAAAAAGTAGAATAAACTCTTCAGCACAGAATAGTCCTAGCCTTGTGAACTACTTGATTTATTCTTTGCTAGTGACACTGCACCTAAGGTCTTATTTAAAATATGTTGTCTGCTGTTTCTGTCTTAGCTCCTCCAATGTTTTAATGTTATTTCAAGGGGAGTCAGAACACTTTGCCTTGGCTTTTCCACATGATTGTGGCTCTCTGCTTTTCAGATCAATTCCTGAGGCAAGAGATATAACCACTGCAAATCTTTAGAGACAATACTTTATTGGCTCCAGACATATTTGCCATATTTTCAGAAAAAAGTATAAGGCAGAACCCATACAATCTGTGGCTGCACAGACCAGTTAGGCTCAAAATGCCATTATTACTTCTGAATTTTGGAAGAGGATGTGGAACATGGACAAAATGACAAAATGAAATCTTGAAGTGTTGGGCAATTTTGTACATCATTCATATCTCAGTTACCTAAATGGCAATTCTAAGAATATTTTTGAAGATATGTATTTTGCTGATTCTGAACTCTTGAAAATACAGTTCTGTGCTATTTGTTATCCATGTACAAAACAATGCTTAAAATTACATGTGTTGTGTAGTTCGCTTAGATACATAGACACTTTCATCTTTGTTTTTTTAGTCAAATCAGAATAAGCTAAAGAAATTAGAATTATAAATGTAAGAAAGAAAAAAAATAAAAAAGAACAATGCATTTAGATTTCTCAGTTTCTTAACGTTTCTTATCTCACTTCTTAGCCAAACTGAAGATTGTATTATGATTTATCTATTCTTTTATGCACAATATTCTTCTGTAATAAACAAGGCCCACAGTTCTATTGTAATCTGAGCTGAGCAAATTAGCTTGCAAGTGAACATTTTCTCAATGAATTTCTTGTTATAACAATTGTTATTAAGAAGTACAAAAAAAAAGACGCAAAATGTAGTAATAATAGCAAGACTTTGCCTAGCCTTCAGGTGCCCATCAAGTTACTCTGTCACTGCCCTTTCTCAGCAGGAAAGAGGGAGAAAATACGATGAAAAGATTGTGGGTCAAGATAAAGACAGAAATCATATACCAATTCCTGTCTGACTCAGCTTATGTAAATTAATTTATTGCTGATTTATGCAAGTAAGATAATGAGAACAAATCTGAAAACATATTCTTCCCACTCTTCCTTTCTTCCCAGGCTCAACTTCACTCCTGATTTCTCTACCCTCTCCCCTTTGAGTGGCACAAGGGAGGAATGAGGGTTTCAGTCAGTTCATAATGCATTCTTTCTGTTGCTCCTTTCTCCTCAAGTTCTTCCCCTGCTTCATCATGGAATCCCACCTAATGGATACAGGAACTTCTCCAACACGGGTTCCTCCCACAGGCTGCAGTTCTTCACGAACTCCTGCAGTATGAGTTCTTTCCACAAGGTGCAGTCCTTCAGGAACAGACTCCTTCTGTGTAAGCTGAAGGTGGTCACAGGCCCTGCCAGGAGCCTGCTCCAGTGCTGGCTTTCCATGGGATCACTACCTCCTTTGGGCATATCCACCTGTTCCAGGATGGGGTCCTCCCTGGCCTGCAGGTGGATATCTCCTCCACCGGGG
The DNA here is from genome assembly GCA_009806455.1 of Tetrax tetrax. Classification (NCBI taxonomy): domain Eukaryota; kingdom Metazoa; phylum Chordata; class Aves; order Otidiformes; family Otididae; genus Tetrax; species Tetrax tetrax. Next base: position 29,876 of record WHYT01013193.1, read on the forward strand.
GCTTCTATGGGCTGCAGAGGGACAACTTGCATCAGCTTCTAGCGTCTTCTCACAGAAGCCACCTCTGCAGCACCCCCCTCACCACTCCCAAAACCTTGCTACATAAACCAAGTACATGTGGACGTTGCATAAGGACTGCGAGGACTCTTTAGACTGTACAATAATAATCAGAATTCTATAGACTAAAACTGACATATCAGATATAAAACTAATTTGTCGACCACTTATTCAGCCAATGTCATATCTGATTTTTTTTCCAGCAATATGAAAATAAATCAAAGTGGCTTTACAAACCATCACCTCTTAGTCAAGAACATCCATTATTAAATAGCCAGCTTATGAGGACAAGATACATAGATTCCACATGTCTCAAAGTCATGTATCAATCACCTCCTTTTTTACTGTCACATCATATTCACAGAAAATAATTCCCACTTACAGTAATCATTAAGAGGACTTGCTTAGCAGAGTAAAAGGCACAAGTATTCCACTGCAATTGTAGAATAACTTTGTTTTCTAGATTTTCTTACGTGTATTCAATAAATTTCTGAACATTTAATAGTATTTTTTATTATGAAGTCAGAGTATCATTGACTATAACAAATAGAACTGGACAGGCACAAACTTTATTAAACTCCTATATATTTTACTCCCTGCTGCTGCACATTTAGATGAAGATTTAAAACTCTCTTTTATTGATCAAGCCTTCAATAAGTGAGTTTATGATGAAGTTCAGAAACCACCAAACAAAAAATAATTCAAGGAGCTTTCCCACTAGATTTGGATCCAGAAGTAATTTTTGTTTGTTTGTTTTGCTACTAAAACCATCATAGAATGCATCATGGAAGAATGCAAGTTTCTTTTTATAAGATTGCAAAGGCTTTCACACAATTCCACAAGACTGCCTACAGGACAATTGTATTTATTAGTGTTGATATCACAATTGCATTAATAAAGTTGATATATTCATATAGAAAAGAAAGAAATACAGAAAAGCAAAGATATTAAATGGAATTACTAAGTATTAAGTACCTAGATGGTTATACGATAGAATTAGATTTTATGAATGAGAAATAATACCGTTCCCTTTGACTTATGAGGGTTAGAGCGCTACCCAGCATTTGGCAACAGTAAAGATCCTATATTATATGAGGGGATGGAAACAATGTTGTATTGTCTTCAGGCTTAGAAAGATAAAGAAGATGTAGCATAGAGTGAGAGAGAAATAAAAACGCTTTTGCAACTTAAAGAAGAAAAGGCATTTTTTGGTGGAATAATATGTATCCATTTTGTTGATAATTTATTGAAGTTGCTTCTTTGGCATTTCATTATTTTTTAAGTTAGTGTTGGCTGATAGCTTCAATTCCTTCTCCTCTACTACTTAAACTACTGTCGGGTATTTATTCTGCATGTGCATATACAGTTAGGAGCTAGGCTGATCTCCCTGGATCCCTAGATTTTTGTGATGCCTTCTGAGACATTCGAGGTAAAAAGAACAATAAATATGAGAATGAGAAGCATAATGTTAGTATCCAGTAAAAGTAATAAATATTGGGTTTTTTTCCTCTTTCATCCTCTTTCCTTTCTAAAATTCAATATAAAATATTTAGTTTAATATTCTCTCAAAGCAAAGCTTTAGAATTTAAATTTAAAATGGATCTTTGATGGAAAGATAATGAAACTCAAGACAGTGAATAGAGTGTCTGTTGCAAGTTCTTGACAGCGGGAGAGCTGCAGGGCTGGCCTCTATGGGGAGAGATTGGGGCTGCCTTGTGCCAAACACAGCTGGTTCCAGACAACTCCAACAGATCCAAGGCAGGAAACAGCTGAGCCTTGTAGCCAGCACGGCAGTGTCTCAGGGGAAACATATTTCAGAAAGGGCAAAAAATGACAGGTGAGTGAAGGGATGATGGACAACAAGGAGTGAGAAAAAACAGACTCAATACCAAGATGAGAGAAGAAATAGGGGAGGAGGTGCTTCAGGCACCAGAGCAGAGATTCTCCGGCAAGCATGTGGAGAAGACCCCAAGTTAAATCTGTTTGTCCCATGACAGTAATTGAAAAGTGATCTCCCTGTCTTTATGTAAACTCACAAGTATTTCCCTCTCATTTTCTCCCCCTGTCCGGGTGAGCAGAAGGAGTAAGAGGGCGGCTGGGTGAGGACCTGGCAGCCAGACAGGGTCAACCCATCATACATGTGTAAGATATGTAGTGTGTAATACGTGAACATAAAATATTTACATAACATGTAATATAGAATACAAAAAAAAAGTAACTCATAATACGTAATATTATATACATTCCCAGAATTCTGACATTGGTTTTCAATTTAGGAAAAAATTTCCTTTGTGGAAACTCTCTGAAAAAAGGAAAAGTGACTTTCATGGAATTGTAGAATTATTACAGTTGGAAAAGACCTCTAAGAGCATCAAGTCCAACCAGCAAGCCAACACCACCATGCCTACTAAACCATGTTCTGAATTGTCACATCTACAGGTTCTTTGAACATCTCCAGGGATAGTGACTCCACCAATTCCTTGGGCAGCCCATTTCAGTGCCTGATCACTATTACAGTAAAGAAGTGATTCCTAATATCCAATCTAAACCTCCCCTGCTGCAAATTGAGGCCATTTCCTCTTGTCCTATGGCAAGTTATTTGTGAGAAGAGACCAACACCCACATCCCTACAGCTTCCTTTTAGGTAATTGTAGAGAGCCATGAGGTCTCCCCTCAGCCTCCTCTTCCCCAGACTAAACAATCCCAGTTCCCTCAGCCATTCCTCGTAAGACTTGTGCTCCAGATCCCTCATCAGCTTTGTTGTCCTTCTCTGGATGTGCTCCAGCAATTCATTTTCCTTCTTGTACTGAGGGGCCCAAAACTACACACAGTATTCGAGGCATGGCCTCACTAGTGCCAGGCACAGGGGCACAATCACTTCCCTACTCCTGCTGGCCACACTACTCCTGATGCAAGCCAGGATGCTGTTGACCTTGGCCACCTGGGCACACTGCTGGCTCCTGTTCAGCCGGTGTCAACCGGCTCCACGTCCTTTTCTGCCAGGCAGCTACTCTTTCCCAAGCCTGTAGCAATGCATGGGGTTGTTGTGACCAAAGTGCAGGACCTGGCAACTGGCCTTGTTGAATCTCGTACAACTGACCCCCATCAGTCCAGCCTGTCCAGATCCCTCTTCTTACCCTCGAGAAGATCAACACTCCTGCTCAGTTTGGTGTCATCTGAAAACTTACTGAGGCAGCACTCAATCCCCTAATCCAGATCATTGATAAAGATAGTAAACAAGACTGACCCCAAAACTGAGCCTTGGGGAACACCACTTGTGACTGGCCACCAACTGGATTTAACTCCATTCACCATAACTCTCTGGGCTCTGCCATCCAGCAGATGGAGCTGCCAGGGAGCTGCCAGCCCTTGCTCCATCTTGAGGTTTTCCATGAGTGAGGAGAAAGCCCTGTAACAGGTAGGAAGTTGGGGATTTTGAAACAGTTTTTGCATTTAGGAACAAGTAAATTATATCCCATTCTTGTAAAAAAATATAGCGAAGGAAATAAATAGGAAGGTGTCTATCCTATATTTGTGATTATTGGCTGCAGACAAAAGTATAGACATGAGGCCAGCTAATGTGTTACTTGTATTTAAGTAGGAATCAAAGTAGGGTCCGTGAAACTACGTGTCAGCAAATCTAGCCCCAATGGTGGAAAGATGGTTTAAATTTTGGTGTATACAATATATTAAAGGAGATTCAGTCCAAACTAAGGAAGAACTTGCAGCTACTGGTGGGAGCAATTTGAGTGTTTTACTTAGCTCATGCAAAAAATACCACAGATAACTCTACTGGATCTGGTTGGGGTAGAATCAATTTTCTTCAGAGCAGAACAAATGGTGCTGCGTTTTGGATTTGTGACCAAAACAGTGTTGATAACATACCTGTGTTTTAGCTATTACTCAAACAGTGGCAAAGCTTTCTCTGTTTCTCACTCTGTTCCCCCAGCAAGTCAGCAAGATTTTGGGAGAGGGCACAACAGGAACTAATCCAAGCTGACCAAAAGGATATTCCATATCATATAACACTGTGCTCAGCAATAGCTCAGGAATATGCTCAGCAAAAGCTCAGGGAAAGGAGGAGGAAGGGGATATGTTCATGGTTATGATGTTTATCTTCCCAAGTAGCTGCTATGTGTAATAAGGTCCTGCTTCCCTGGAAGCAGCTGAACATCTGCCTGCTGATGGTAAGCAGTGAATTAATTCCTTATTTTGCTTTGCTTGCACACATATCTTTTCTTCACCTATTTAACTATCTTTATCTCTATCCATTAATTTTTTTTTTCCACTTTTGCCCTTCTCGTTTTCCCACTCATCTGACAGGGGTGGCATGAGCAGTGACTGGATCCCATCCTAGTCCCAGACTCGGCCAGTGGTTTATGTCTAATGGACTATATGTCCACAATCAATCCTTTATATCACTTAGCTATGATTACAAAGTTTCAGAGCTCTTATTCCCAATTCACTTACTAAGTATCTGATGCGACAAGGATTCTTTCAGCCTTGAGGAGTAACCTTGAGAGGTGTCCCTGCTCAAGGGGAGATGCTGGCGTACAGCCCACTGCCGTGCAGGAGAGCTCCAAGGGCTCTTGGACTATCTACTATTTATCTATGGAGTAAGATAATTGACTCTTAGTCCTATTTGCTTACTGACTGCAGATGTTACTTTCTTCCAAATTTGGCTTAAGGAGAACATTCACCAGCACTGTGGTTACGTGGGCACATCACCAACCCGTGGCTAACGTGTCATCATGTGTCTCCCCTGAATCCACTTTGAGTCGGATCCAGGCATCATGAGCAAACACATCCATCATGACACCACTAGTAATCATCACTTGAACAGGGTTACAGGAAAAAGGTCAGGTTGGGGGTGGGGTGGGGAAGGAAGCACAACACATCTTCCTATGTTCATAACACATAAAGATAGACTGATTACAAAAAATTATTCAAGCAGTGCAAGAATATATGCAGACACAAATGAAAAGTATTGCTATATAAGCCTCTTCCAAAGCATCCAGTTTAATAACTTGTTACACCTATTAAAATAGTTTTTAGCTTAGGTGGGGGTCTCTGTGAGAAAAAAAGGAAAGGGTGGTAATGGAGTTTTTAAAATTTATAAGCTTATATGAACAATTGTGAGCTGTTTCTTTCATTTAATTTATATGTACTTGTTGGTAGTAACTGTTTCTCATCGTTGTCTTAACACCCTTCAAAACTATTTTTTTGCTGACTGGGCCTGAGAGCAGTTTAAAGAAATTGCTTGAGGGTCAGTAAGTAAGTTTTTATTTCCATGTAGTAATGCGGCTATTTGTTGAGTTTGTCTAACCGGTGCTAGGATATATATTTCAAAAGAATCTCCAATGACTTCTACTGACAAAACCCTAAAAGGAGCTGAATAGCATTAATGTGATGGAGTATACTTCTACCCATCAAAAAGCTAGATAGCTCTTCCTACAAAAACATTTGGAATGTGATTCAATTTATTGCATGACAGGTAAGTTACAGTTTATTTATATCTCATAGAGGCTGGCAGATAAATTGACTCTCATAGTTGGGTCTGATTTGAAGAAAAGACGAAAAGGAAAATTCATACATTTTCATCTCAAACGGTTAAAGGAAAGAAGAAAGATATAACTCATTGTGTCAGTTGCTGGTCTTTTAAAAAAGTGAAATATTTTCACTCTTTAGAATGACAACCTTTGATATAAATGTTAAAATATTTCTGATTTGTGAGGTATTTGGGAAATATGTTTTATTTGCTGGTCCTGGTAGTCCTTGAGAGCTGGATGCTGAAATAAAGAAAATCTCAATCATAAGAAAACAGCCCGTCTTCATACTGTTCTCCAGTAACCTTTTGCCTCTCCCCTAAATTCACCCAAGAAACTCTTAGAAAGACATTAATAAATGCCCTTGTATGCTTTTGACTCCTATAGTTTTGTTGAATTATTATATTAGTTCACAAGCTGCATGTAAAAAATTTTGAAGACTAAGTGAACATCTTGGCTCGTACTGAACAATAGCTCAGCAAAATGTTGTTGAGCACTTTGTTTCTACAACAAATGAAAAATTAGTACGTGCTGACCCTTAAAATTCCAATTTTCATTTATGTGGTGAGTATATGTCATAGTTCAGCCCCGATCCGGACGAGACTACACAGTCTTTCTCTCACTCCCCCCACCCTCTGAGAGAACAGGGGGAGATAATATAAGAAAAATGGCTCGAGGTTTGAGATAAGGACAGGGAGAAATCCTTAAAGTTACTGTCATGGGCAAAAACAGGCTCGGCTTGGGGAAAACTATTCATTTATTACTACAACTAGCAGGATAATGAGACAGAGAAACAAGATAAACCTCCTCCACCCCTCCCTCTTCCCAAGCTTAACATTATCTTTACCAGCTTCCCCGCCCCGAGTGGCACAGGGGGGAAGAGGGAATGGGGGTCACGGTCAGTTCATCACGGGTTGTTTTATGCCGCTGCTTCACAGTTGGGGGAAGAACTCCTCACATCCGTCCCCCGCTCCAGTGTGGGGTCCCACCCATACGCCACAGTCCTTCATTAAACTGCTCCGGCGTAGGTTCTCTCTTCCACGGAGTGCAGTCTCTCCAGAACGACTGTCCCAGCGGGCCCTCCATGGGCCACAGCCGCATTCAGGCATCCACCTCCCCCGGTGCGGGGTCTTTCACGGGCTGCAGGTGGATCTCTGCTCCTCTGTGGACCTCCATGGGCTGCAGGGGGACAACCTGCTCCACCATGGTCATCACCACAGGCTGCAGGGGAATCTTGGCCAGGAGCCGCATTACTCCTCCCCCTCCTTCTTCACTGACATTGGTGTTTGCAGCTGTTTCTCTCACAAGAAAAGTTCTTCACAACAGGCTGGCAGATGCCTCTCAGGATCTCTTCACATCATCCATCTCCTCTCCACCTCTTGCAGCCAAGCTGGGCTGAGTTGGGCCCAGTCGGCTGCCTGGTGGGAGGCCAGAGGGTGAGGCCTGCAAGGCCCCGGAGGCCTGCACCTCCCCCTCTGCGCCTCTGCCCCCGTTCAGCTTCTTCACATCTTCTCTTCTCTTTTATTTTTCTGTTTTCCCCCTTCTTAAATACATTATCACAGAGGCGCTATCATGGGACATTTTGGTCCCAGTCGGCTCAGCCTTGGCCAGCAGCAGGTCTGCCCTAGGCCTGGCTGAGTCCACTGAACAAAGGGGAGCGACTTCTAGCAGTTTCCTACCGAAGCTGCCACCTTACGCTCCTCCTCACTAAACAAAACCACATTATACTTGGCTGCACTGCAGTGTAGATGGTGTTCTATGTTGCAAACAAGATTGAAAAATGTTAAATAACTTTTTTTTTTTTTTTTTTACCTCAGGATACCCATTTTGGTACTCTACAGACAAATATTATAAAATATCATAAGAGTTTGGAATGAGGTTTAGTGAACGAGATTTTATTCGCTACCTTACTGGTTAAGTATTGGCTCATAAGTGAGGAGGTTCTCAGGGAAAATGTGTTCCTAATACTTATGAACATTTTTTCTTTATTTATGTCTCTCTCTTTTAACTTCCTTGGTAACAGACTTGATGCCGTAATGATAGATGATAAAAACGTTGAAGAACAATAAGGGAAAGAGGACCTATTTTTCATCTCTGAACTCTGCTCTTGAAGAACACACACATATTTTATTACAGCGGTCCAGGATTTTGAAACTTGGATGTTTCTGGACCTTCTCTTTTGTATTAACAGCATATAAGGATCATAAAGTGTACTTTATCAATATAAAGAACAGGTGAAATTACTTCATAGGAAAATACACCACATTTTTTTTTATTTAAAATATTCAGGAGTTTCATTATGGCAACTCCAAAATAGGTTATAAGTTGCATTCTACAGCTGTGAACAATGATTAGTCTGTTTTGTGCATTCTCTCCATTGCTCATTCCTTTTTTATGTCTCATTGTAGCTCAAAGAAGTAACTCAGAGATAGCATACGCTAGAGGTGGCATAATCACCAGATAAATTAGATATCTGGAAAAGGGATCATGCCTAACTATCCTTTAGTGCAAATTGTGCCTCAAACTAATGTTCAAGCCTTTAGAAAGCTTTTCTGTTAGCTTCAACAAGAGTAAGTCTGAAGGCAAACGCTTGCTCTCAGTAGGTGCTTTGAACCTTGTAGGATGAAGCTTTACTGAATATTTCTTCAATGATAAGAGTTCTCCTTCATATGGTTGAAATTTATTACCTCTTTCTAATGATCTCTCAGTCCATTTATATAACCATACCATTTGCTTTTATTGCTGTGGACTGGAATTAATTCTTTTTATGGTCATCAGACATGTTACCATAAATGACACCATGCAAATTAAAGTGTCCTTTTTTGAGTTTCTTTGTGGTATCAGACATTATAATATATTATTTTTTTTTTGTCAATCAATAAACATACCTTCTAGTATTTTGTTTAAAGCACAGAAAAATATTTTAACTCCTACATTTTTACTTCATCATGAAAAAGCTATATATAAAAATAGGTATTCTTAATTGTGACTTTATGCAAGGAGTAGGAAAGTTCACGTGATAAAATAATGAAAAGGGCTCTTGAAGCCATAAAAGATTACGTATAAATGGTGTTTATTTCTACTTTTAGGCCACTTACAGAATTCAAGGTTCAATACGATCAGTTCAAAGTGTGCTGCTGGAAATAGCAAGAAACACCCCACACTCTGTCAGCAACATTGATTGTCAGAGCCTACTGAATCCTGCCTCAAGCTTTGTCTGCTTGAAAGCCCTGCTCAGTTTGTTAAGCTCTCCTAGTAAGCCACTGTTCCTGAAAGAAAAGTGACCTTCGAGCTACATTACACCTTTAAAATTTTGTGCAGAGGTCTCATTGACTTCCAAGGGATTTCAGTGTGCTGTTGAATGCAGCTCACAAACGTGTCAGGAGACAGTTGGCTAGGGCTTTGTAGTGAAGCTTCCATAAATCAGATCACTACTGTGGAATTTTTACAGAGAAGCAGAGCTGGACAACAAGCAAAATATTAGTCAAATAGATAGGGTTTTTTATTGAAAAATAACAATATCTAAAAAATTAGTGCTCAAACAATAAGAATATATTTTACCTTTATAGGCTGTAATTAACTGTTTTAACCTTTGTTGGCTTTCATTCTGACCAATGCAAATGGAATTGTCACAGAAAATCACAATTCTATTACAACTGAAAACAAGATTGCTAACTTTGCTTATCTGAATGTAGTATGACAAAAAACAACATAGCATGATGTCAAAAAATATCACCTTGTGGATCCTAATAATACATTTCCCTGGACATATACTTTGCATTCAATTTTATTTGCATTATTTATACATTTTCTTAGCATCTTTTTGCCTTATAATGACAAGAATTCTTTTAAACAGTAGGGTAAATTCTTACATATAAGTAATATTCTAAACATATAGGTATAATTCTTACATATATTGCTTTATGTTTTCAAATTCACATCAGAGCTCACTGTGTAACACCAATTGTAGTATTACTACAGTTTCCATGTGAATCAAAAATATTTGTGTATTTCCATGTGAATCAAAAATAGTTGTACAAAGAAACCTTAAGGAAAAAAAAAAATCATTATTTTCCTTTTTAATCAGCAAATAAGGTCACTACAATATTTCTAGAGAAAAGATAGATTCTGCATACCAGCATACCTGCAATACAATTCATTTACCTCAGACTTATGAGTCCAATACTTTGCTTTCACATCTGCAATGTTAAAGTAACTTAGTAGAATGACCTCACATATCACTGTCTATAACCTTGAGCCCAGGCCAATATTAATGTAGGCATAGCTGAGAAGCAGAAAATTCTGCCTGATAAGATGTTTACAGACCCCTCCAGGGCATAGAACACACATTGTCAGTGCCATCTTCTAAAAACACCATTTTGGTAAGCAGCAACATAGCCCACACACTTCAGACATTTTAAAAAGTGTAACTTCAAACTCATTTCATGCATTGAAATGGAAAAGTACACTCAAGAGACAATCATTCTTTCAGATTTTATGGGCACTGCACAGACCCAGAGAAGAGTCAAGGTAAGTGCTGGGTTGTGGGACACTGGGCTCGTGCAAAGTGTTAAAGTGCTGTATAAATCTAGTCTGATGTAGAAGACCTGGCTTTAAGTGCTGTGTATAGAACATTTTCCCCCAACTCTCTTCTATTTAACAATATATGTATACCCATGGAGTACAGTAAAAGGAATTTGATTTGTCAGGAATCAGCAGCAGGATAGCCACAACCACACAGAAAGCAAGCTTACTGGCAGAAGTGTGGTGATACGTTGAAGTGACTTTGCTACATTTAGGATTATTATGTATCTCTGCACAATACTGCACTGCACCAAGTTCAGGAAAGTGAAGGTTAATGAGCAATAGTTTGCATCACGATTCAGCTGGCTTGAACATATTCTTCTTCCTCTCCTTCAAGAGAAATTTATATACATAAAAAAAAAAAAAACCTTAGTGGTATCTAAATTAATTTTGATTAGTTCCTTTAAAATTATTTTACCTACTTTCACTTAGTTCAGACCATGCTATAACTTAATGTTTCTCAAATGGCAAGGCTAGCTATTCTGGGATTTCTGCACTCCAGTACTCAGTGATTACTCTAATAACAGTTGTTTTTAGTACCTGATCTGAGAGTATTTCCTAGGTCTAGTTTCACCTGCCTGGCACTCTACCAGTATATTTCACAGTGTCCTACTTCCTCTGCAAATATACTCTGTCTACACAAACACAAAAAAAACCCTGTAACATAACAGATATGGCCATAGTCCACTTAGGATATTGAACTGTTATGGTAAAAAGACTAGAAAGAAAGAAAGAAAGAAAGAAAGAAAGAAAGAAAGAAAGGAAGAAAGGAAGAAAGGAAGAAAGGAAGAAAGGAAGAAAGGAAGAAAGAAAGAAAGAAGAACATAGGGTATTGATCATTTAAAGTTACTATTTAAAGGTCTAATATTCCAATATTTCACCCAGATTACACCTCCGAGTAATGTTCTATGAAAGCTATGTAACATCTCTTTCTGATTTTTGTTACTCTGATGCACTGTCAAATGAAGACTATGGACATTTCTTGTTGATGTACATTTATAATAGCAGTAACAAGACTATAGCAATAGTATCAAGATCGCCTCCATTTCATCTTCTAGTACAGACGATCTTCAGTCATAACAGCTTGACAGACCTACCATTCTTCCCCTTGAAATTGATTGTGTAAATTGATTTCTATCCAGTGCACAAAATAAATGAAAGGATATTTACAAAAAGAAAACACTTCTGATGAGGTCATATTTTATTAAAAATCCTCACATTTATTTCCTTTTCTTGAACATACAAGTTTAAGTTTGTTGTGAGTTAATCTAGTATGCTAAGCACCCCAGCCACTCACAGTTCCCTTTTCACCCCCAGTGGGATGGTGGAAGACGAAAGGAGTAATAAAAATGACAAAACTCATAGGTCAAGATAAAAATAATGTAGTAACTGAGGGAGAAGTGGAAGAAGAAAGAAAGAAACAAAAAAACCAAATCAAATCAAAACAAGTGATGCAAAGGCAATCACTCACCACCTCCAATAGGTAGACCGATGCCTAGCAAATGCTGGGACAAAAGACAGTGAATCTGCTCAAATACTACTTCTCTCTGTTTTATTGCAGAGCATGACCTTATATGGCATGGAATATCTCTTTGATTAGTTTGGGTCATCTACCTGGTTGCACTTCCTCCCAAACTCTTATGTGCTCCCAATCTGTTCACTGCAGGGGCAGAATGAGAAACAGAGAAGGCCTTGATGCTGTGCAAGCATTACTCAGCCATAGCTAAAACATTAGTGTGTTATCAGCATTGTTTTTGTCACAGATCTACAACACAGCACCATATGATGTGCTATGAAGAAAATTAACTTCATGCCAGCCTGAACAAGTACAAAGTTAAATGTACTAAAGGCTTTCAGATACAGAGGTTGTAGTGATCTATTTATTGTTTGAGAGCTTAAAACCTACCACTAGTCCAGACTTTGTTAGTTTTTTTGCTAGTATTTTTTAATTTGCATTAATTTTAAGTAGGCCCGTTTGTACTGCTTTTCAAAGTTATTTAAGAAATGACGACTGTGGGAAAATAAAATGAAGACTATTCAATCATTTCCAAGAAAGTGGTAGTGAATAAAGTATTTTTCTGTTTGATGAAAGTATCTGGCTGCTTTCCTCTTAAGCAGTTCTGGTGTTCCTGTTGTTCAGAGCAAGGGAACCACATTGCAAGAGGGTAATAATTCCTTTTGTATCAGTTAGGTACTGGCCAGTCTTGAAAACTGCAATTTTTGCTTGCTAATAGGAACTCTAGCTTTTGTAACTGACCTGCCAAAGATTTTATTTTCACCAAGCACTGTCAAACTTCTCACAAATCAGACTATGTCTATACTCTCTATCAGAGTGGGAGAACACTATGATTCCTTCATGTCACAAGTCACTAACGTGAGCAGTGACAATGATATCTTCTCAGGCCAAAATTTTGGTCTGATAATTGTAACAAATTCTAAAAATCCTGAGATGCTGTAAAACCTGTTTCTAGGTGCTGAAAGTTACAGGATGACCTCAAGGTTTACTTCTTATATGTTCTTAATTATGAGTCTCCATATAGAAAAGGGGGTAAGTTGGAAGTCATAGTTGGAACTCAGAGAAAGTTGGGAAAGGGATGTGAAGACTGGTAAGAAGATTTGAAATTAGATAAGAAGGAAGTTAGGCAAGACTGAGATTATGATGTAGGGAAATGGAAGGGTGGGAAGGGAAAGGGAGGAGGATAGCATTGTTAGAAAGGTTCATCAGAGCAAAAGTGGTTAATCAATGGCAAGCAAAGGAAAGTTATAATCTTCCTAATAAGCACTATTACCCAATATGTGTAATGGAAGCCAAGATTCCAAAGCCATATAACAGAAAGTAAAGTCTTGCTGAAGCAGTATATGAGTGTCAATACGATGATACTTCTCCTTTTTTGTTTCTTACTCTTGCTTAAATCTTGGGAAGCACACATGCAAAATCTCAGTAAAAGACTTTTTTTTCCCCTCAAGCTCTAAACTTTTAGAATATGTAGGATAAAATTACAATTTTTATATATATATATATATATCAAAGTCTATTCTAAGGATCATGAATAGTATATATGACTGGAATAGAACATGGAGTCCAGTTTTCTGAATCTGAATACAAGAGGCTTATTCTCTTTTCCACACATCTAGAAATCTTCAACATGAAAGTATATTTAGGCATGTTATTTGATTGCTGATTGTAGAGGACTACTTGAGAACAGCTTAAGAAAGTTCTTATCACTAGTACAGCAGTAGATGGGCACTGAGAAAGCTCTTTCAGTTAGTCTTTGTTACATAGAATTTCCATTTCCCTAGGTATCACCTTAGTCCTAGTCTTGACTCTTATTAGGCGAAATGATTTCTTTTGAGCATGGCTGATATGTTCCAGACATTGTCTCACCAAAGCTATGCGAATGGGACAGACCCACCCCAAATTCTTTACCCTACACATCTTGAAATATCTTGTTTAATGTATTGTTCGTTCTGTACCATGTCTTTTTCTGTGTAGAGGAAAGACTGGTATTACTTCTTAAGGACAAAAATAGTTCTAAATTAAAAGATGATTTGGTAACAATACATGGCTTCTGAAATAACTCTTGCCAAAATATGTCAATCCTAGAGAATTGGCATTTTCCTGACAGAAAAAATACTGTATCACTGTCTATTAACTTGCTTCTGCCCAGGGAGCTGGTAGATGTCCCATTCCTGCAAACATTTAAGGCCTGGTTGGATGAGGGTCTGAGCAACCTGATCTAGCTGAAGATGTTCCTGCTTCTTTCACAGGGGTTGGACTAGACGACCTTTAAAGGTCCCTTCCAACCCAAACTATTCTATGATTCCTCCTCAGTCTCTATGTGATAAAATAACAAGTTTTTTAGCCCAAAGTTTTTACAAGAATTTTTTGCATTCTTCCTTTTTAGCTTCTCAGCTGGAGACCTTGCACAGTGATTAACAGATTTCTGCTGCATTAAGAAAGCCGAGCTGCAATAAGATCTCCCCGGAGCCTTCTCTCCTCCAGGGTAAACAACTCCAGCTCTCTTATCCTGTCTTTATAGGAGAGGTGCTCCAGCCCTCTTATCATCCTCGTGGCCCTCCTCTTGGACCCCCTCCAACTGGTCCATGTCCTTCTTATGTTGGGGGCTCCAGAACTGGACACAGTACTCCAGGTGGGGTCTCACCAGGGCAGAACAGAGGGGCAGAATCACCTCCCTCGTCCTGCTGGCCACGCTCCTCTTTGATGCAGCCCAGGATGTGGTTGGCCTTCTGGCCTGCAAGCACATATTGCCAATTCATGTTGAGCTTCTCATCCACCAGCACACCCAAGATCTCCTCAGGGCTGGTCTCAATCCATTCTCCGCCCAGTCTGTATTTGTGCCTGGGATTACCACAACCCATGTTCAGGACCTTGCACTTGGCCTTGTGGAACTTCATGAGGTTGGCACGGGCCCACCTTTCCAGCCTGTCAAGGTCCCTCTGGATGGCATCCTTTCCCTTCCAGCGTGTCGACGGCACCACACAACTTGGTGGTTCTCACCAGTGTGTTTCTCACATCAGTGAACTTGCTGAGGGTGCACTCTATCCCACTGTCCATGTCACCAACAAAGATGTTGAACAGGGCTGATTCCAATATGGATCCCTGAGGAACACCACTTGTCACTGATCTCCACTTAGACATCAAGCCATTGACCACCGTCCAATTCCTTAACCACTGAGTGGTCTGTCCATCAAATCCATGTCTCTCCAGCTTAAAGCAAAGGTGTCGTGCAGGACAGCGCCAAATGCTTTGCACAAGCCCAGGCAGATGAAGTCCATTGCTCTTCCTTTGTCCACCAATGCTGTAACCCTGTCATAGAAGGCCACCAAATTGGTCAGGCATGATTTGCCCTTAGTGAATTTGAGTTGGCTGTCACAAATCACTTCCTTGTTTTCCGTGTGCCTTAGCATCTGCTCCATGATCTTGCCAGGAATAGAAGTGAGACTGGTTGGCCTGTAGTTCCCTGGGTCTTTCTTTTTTTCCCTTTTTAAAAATGGGGGTTATGTTCCTCCTTTTCCAGTCAGTGAGAATCTCAGCAGACTGCCACAGCTTCTCAAATATGACTGACTGTGGCCAAGCAACTTCATCCACCAGTTCCCTCGGGACTCATGGATGCATCTCATCACATCCGATGGACTTTTTCACCTTCAGGTTCCTTAGATGGTCTCAAACCTAATCTTCTCCTACAGTGGGCAGTTCTTCATTCTCTCAGTCCCTGCCTTAGCTTTTTGCAACTTGGACGGTGTGCCTAGAGCACTTGCCAGTGAAGACTGAGGCAAAAAAGTCGTTGAATACCTAAGTCTTCTCTATGTCTTGGATAGCCAAGTCTCCCATTTCCTTCCAGAGAGTGCCTACATTTTCCCTAGTCTTCCTTTTACCCTCAACATACCTATAGAAGCCTTTCTTGTTGCCCTTGACATCCTAGGCCAGATTTAGTTCTATCAAGGCTTTGGCTTTTAACCTGATTCCTGGCTGTTTGGATAATTTCTCTGTATTCCTCTAGGCTCTCTGTCCTTGCTTCCACCCTCTGTACCTTCCTTTTTCTGTTTGAGTTTCTCCAGGAGCTTTTTGTCCATCAGTGTAGGTCTCCTGACATTTTTGCCTGACTTCCTCTTTGCTGAGATACATCACTCCTGAGCTTGGAGAAGATGATCCTTGAATATTAACCAGCTTTCCTGGGTTCCTCTTCCCTCCAGGGCTTTATCTCATGGTACTCTGCCAAGCAGATCCCCGAAAAAGCCAAAGTCTGCCCTCCTGAAGTCCAGGGTAGAGAGCTTGCTGCATACCCTCCTCACTGCCCTAAAGATCTTGAACTCCTCCATGTCATGGTCACTGCAGCCAAGGCTGCTCTTGAGCTCCACATTCTTCACCAGCCCCTCCCTGTTGATGAGAACAAGGCCCAGCATCGCACATCTCCTTGTTGGCTCCTCTATCAGTTGGAGAAGGAAGTTATCATCCATGCATTCCAGGAACCTCCTGGATTGCTTATGCCTTACTATGTTGTCCCTCCAACAGACACTGGGGTGGCTGAAGTCCCCCATTAGGACCAGGGCTTGTGAATGTAAGGCTGCTCCTATCTGTCTATAGAGGGCCTCATCCGCTTGGTCTTTGTGGGTGAGTGGCCTGTAGTAGATCCTCATTATAATGTCACCTGTCCCTGTCTTCCCTTTAATCCTGATCCATAAGCTCTTGATCAGCTCCTCATCCGTCCTGAGGCGGAGCTCCATGCACTCCAGCTAGTCATTGCCATAGAGGGCAACCCCCTCCTCATCCCCCCATCTGTCCTTCCTAAAGAGTCTGCATCCTTCCATTCCAACACTCCAGTCATAGGATCTCTCCCATCAAGTCTTCATCATGACAGTAAATTCATAGCCCTGTAGACACGTGCACTTGAACTAGCTTCTCTTGCTTTGACACTAAATCCCCCTGAAGTTTTAGAGGCCAAGTTAAATAGCTCTCCCCAATTAAGTGTTTGTGTTCCTTATATAATCTGTAAAAGGAACCTGACTGGACAGAAGAGTCAAGAGTGGTACAGACTAATACTAAGTTTTGAACTTCTGCTTCATTTTCAGTTGTTTTGTTGGGATTTTTAAAACATATTATAGACTTATTTTGTTGTATGTAGCATCATAGTGTACAAAACCCATATATTAAGTCAATGGGACTCTATCTCACTACTCAATTTTATTACAGAGGTACGGCTGGGATTTGAGTGACTGAAATTGTTAGGGATTTAAATACAATGCATCGCTCTGTACAACAATTTAATTTACCGATCCTGACTTACTTATTTTTTAACGTAGTAGTTCTGTAAAGAACATCTTCTTAACTGAATGTAAAACCAAGTTACAATGTGTTATCATTCATAAATCACATTTTCTTTTCATGCCTAATTAAACAGAAAGAACCACCAGAATATTGTGAAAAGCTTATTTTTTCCTGCTTATATATTTTCTCCCTTTCAGATGTTACTGATTAATTTTTAAAAATTGTTATTATTTTTTCAAGGTAATGACTTCATATAAATTTTGGAACATGTACTCACTATGATGTAATTATTATCTTTCTTGTACCTGTTAGTATAACTGGATCAAAATATTTCCACTTGGAGTTTGGTTTCTCTCTGAGGTCTTTAACCACTCCTATTTCTTTCTTTCATTTTTACCATTATTTTTTCTCCTTTTCTCAAAGTGAGTGTCAGTGTTGTTAGGCAGTTTGACATTTGCATGAGTAACTTGTAGGCTCATTAAAATCCAAGATTTCAAGGGGCTGTGGAGATGCTTCTCAGGCCTTGGATTATAACAGCTTCTCTCTCATGCACGTGTTAATGAATGACATTGTCAAATGAGACTTAGAGAACATGAGCAGTAAGCATAGACCTCAGAGGGTTGGTGTGAAAGGCAGAGGAATTCAGGCTATGGTGTCTTTGGCCCCAGTGTCAAAATGGAAAGGCTTGGACAAGAGTGCATGCATCTTGTGAGCAAGTACCTGGCTACCCAGCAGCTGCTGCTGGAAGGATTGTGCCTTAACAATCACGAGACCCTCCCTGAGTAGTGAGAACAACTGAAGAGAGACAGAATCTATCTGACAGGCAGGGCAAAATTCCAGTTAATGAATCAATAACTTACTTAGGAGAGTTTTATAATAGGTTTGTGAAAAGATGATGACTAAATACTGAAGAGAAGTTAATGTACCAGAGGCAGTGAACAAGTAGCCAGGAAATGGTCTGATGCAGGTGGCTGTTACATTTCTAAGAAATCAGTGTGAATGGGCACCCATCTTCCAAGCCTATATGTCAATTTACATAGTACGGATAACAAACAGGAGGAATTAGAAGTCTATGTGTGTTCAGCACTTTCATCCCTCTGAGATCACAGGGAAATAGGGTAGACTGATAACAAGTATGATGAAACAGATATATTCAAGATTTTTGAAAAGCTCAGACAGAGAAGATGAGGAGTTATTACACTCCACGCAAAGGTACAGCTTCAATGTATTTTTCCTTTTCAAAGGGTGTTAGGGCCATTGAGAACTTAGAGATCAGGATCAGAGGAGAGACCAGCAAGAATGATATGGCTCTAGGTGTCTGCTGGAGATTCAGCAAGAAGGCAAAGTGAAAGTATCCTTGAGGAAACTGAAAGTGTCACAGTCAGTGGTGGTGCTCTGCTGTTCTTGCTACTCACAAAGAACTGATTGGGACGGAAAGTTCAAGGGCAAACTTGGCTGCAGTGAGCACAAGACTTTGAAGTTTAAAATCCTGAGAGAAATTAGTAAGATAAATAGAATTATAGCCTGGGACTTCCAGAGAGGAGATTTCACTTTATTGAAGTGATCCTATAGAAATCTTCCTTGAAGGGCAAAGGAGCCCAGGAAAGTTGTTTGATCTTCAAGGACAACTGTTTCAAAACACAAGGATGCTCCATTCCAATATGCAAAAAGTTGAATATGTGCCAAAAAGGGCAGCATGGTTGCACAGGGACCTCCTAACTGAGCTCAAACACCAAAAGGAAGTACGTAGAAGGCAGAAGCTGGGATAAGCTACCTAGGAGGAATATAGTGACATTGCCTAAGCTTGCAGGCAAAGAGCTAGGAAAGGCAAACTTCAACTGGAGCTGAAAGTACTAAGGAAAGTGAAGGGGCTTCTGTAAATACATTGACAGAAAAAGGAAGGACAGGGAAAACAAGGATCTGATCCTGAATGGGCAGGGGAGCTAGTGACAGGACAAGAAGGTGGCTAAGGTACTCATTATCTTTCCTCAATATTTACTGGTAAGGTTTGCTCTCTGGTCACAAAGCCTAAAGACAGAGCCTGTGGAGTGAAACTTCACCTGCAGTAGAGGAAGACCAAGTTAGTGATTATTTAAATAAATTTGAAATACAGAAATTCATACCATAGGAGTGTCTGCATGGCCCACTCATGGCATATGACCTGGAGAACAATCATTGATAAGAACATGAGTGTAAATAGTATGTCTGTAGATTGAAGACATCACAGAAATATCTGGAGGGTGTTTACCCAAAACCAATCATGTTAAAGAGGGAGATGACCATTGGCTGGATTGAAGAGTAACTGCCTGGAGAAAAGAAGATTAAAGCAGAGAATTAAAGGCTTGTAAAATGACATGAAACAAAATCAGCACATTTTGCTGGAGGTTAACACAGAGAAGTTACATTTCCTTTGCTTTATAATTTTTTTACTGTAGCAGCAATTTCTTGATGAATGCAAAAATTAGATTCTGATCAAACCACTTGGGACAGTCTTTTAAATATATATTTCTTAAACATGTATTAATGTTTTACTATATGTCCTTTCATCAGAACTTCTGTCAGATCTAGTAATCCAAACAAACTTTTTTTTTGCTCAATCTATTAAGTGTTCAGACTAATGCAAAGAATTTTACAATTATTTTTAAGACATTTACAGTGAGAGACATCATGGACAAGCTGTCACATGTCCTCTGAGTAAATCTATTGTCATCAGATAACAGCTAGACCCCTTCAATGGAGGGAGTGAAAAATCTATTTTGAGATTCTTCACATCTTACGACACCAAGAAGGATGCCATTTAGCATTGGTGGTTTAATGATGGAGACACTTTCAGCTACTGTGTGTAGATAAAATCCCGTAACTCATTCTTCTTAGACAGTAACACAGAACAGCTGTCAGATGGTAATGACATCTTTCAGTCACAACTAACACGGAATTAATTTAAACCAGAAACCTAATAGTAAGACCATGTACTCCATTGTCAATCAGGGAGCTCATTAAACTAGACTAAGGTCATACAAAAAGACAGCAAAATTCAAGCACGGAGGCTTCTCTAAAAAAAAAAGACTGCATTGGTTAGCATTGAAGAAGGGACCAGAACATCAGCATATAGCTTGATTTTAAATAGGAAAAAAAGTCAAATTTTTACATCTCGATGTCCTTGATTTGCTGAAGTTAGGAACAATATATTCATGTTTTCTTACTGAGTGATATAAATTACTTTTTTAGGAAACAAGACAACAAATATTTTCTTGGCATAATTATGTGGGTCGTAGGTACTCCTCATCTTCTCAAAGAAGACAAAAACAAAAAGAAATCAGGGTACAAATAACCTCCCATCACTCTGAATAATATCTTCCATCTTGAGAAATTAATAAAAGTCCTATAAATTAGTATATCATATCATATCATATCATATCATATCATATCATATCATATCATTCAAGAGGAGAGTGGCCAGCAGGTCGAGGGAGGTGATTCTGCCCCTCTACTCTGCCCTGGTGAGACCCCACCTGGAGTACTGTGTCCAGTTCTGGAGCCCCCAACATAAGAAGGACATGGACCAGTTGGAGAGGGTCCAGAAGAGGGCCACGAGGATGATCAGAGGTCTGGAGCACCTCTCCTATGAGGACAGGCTGAGAAAGTTGGGGCTTTCAGCCTGGAGAAGAGGAGGCTCTGGGGAGACCTGATAGTGGTCTTCCAGTACCTTATAGGGGCCTACAGGAAAGATGGGGAGAGACTGTTCAGTAGGGCCTGTTGTGACAGGACTAGGGGTAATGGTTTTAAAATAGAGTGAGACAGATTTAGGTTAGATATCAGGAAAAAAAAAAAATTACACTGAGCGTGGTGGAACATTGGTTGCCTAGAGAGGTGGTGGATGCCCCATTCCTGGAAATGTTCAAGGCCAGGCTGGATGAGGCTCTGAGCAACCTGATCTAGTCAGGCATGTCCCTCCTCCTTGCAGGGGGGTTGAACTAGATGACCTTTGAAGGTCCCTTCCAACCCTAACCATTTTATGATTCTATGATTCTATACATTTATAACTATCTGGGAATTCTAGTTGTTTAAAAGTTCTGGGTGTTAATCCTAAATCTATAAATTAATTAGTCCCTTGTGACCTATTGTGAAGATTATTAAATACACTAGTACACTGTCAGGACTTTCCATAGTTGCTATTATTCTGTGGTGTATAAGATGTCTGTTAAAAGTGTGATATTGTATTTGATAGCAACAGAATCTTGGGCTATTATGCTTTATTATTAAATGCTCAATTTCTAGAGCTCATTTTCTTCCCTTTTTACTATTTTCCTTTTTTTCCTTTCACCCTGTGTTAGAGACAAAATTCACAGTACAATGGAGTTAGAGGTAGGAAGACATCTTTGTACTTTGAAGATACTAAATCTTTAGATATTAATATATGTAATAATATATGTACCATTATATGTAAAAAGGCAGTCCAGAGTTACAGTAATCCAAATATGCTAAGGTAAGAAACAATTATTAGAAAGGAATTAGATTTTTTACTGCCTATCTTGTCACAAAATTATGATTGAGTAGAATGGAAAACATTTTGTTGGAAGTTTTAAAACAATATAATTTTATAAGGCTAGAGCATGACATCAGACATACAGACAAGTATGACACATCAAATATCATCAGCCTTGCAGGCAGTCTTTTACAGAGGTGGAAAACATGTTTGAATGATCATTAAGACTGGAACCAGCTGTTATATATGTTATATCTGTTAACATGTGAGTTAAGATGTGTCCGCCTGCACTATTTTATTATTCTGTAGAAAATTTCTTAAATTAAATATGCAGGAGATTTTTTTTTTCATATTTTCCAGGCCTTTTCCTTGTCTTTTGAGAAAAAGCTCTCATTTTTGTTATATTTCTAACTCGTTAGAGTATGATATATACCATACGGTCCATATCTCACCTTGTCCTGTTTGGACTTCTTTTTTTTTTTCTTTTTTTTTTTTCTTTTCCCATTTTCTTGATAAATACATTGAATGGAAATTGAAACTTCTTTGTAACGAAGTTTCAAAAAAAAAAAATTCCACTTGTTCTGGAGCATATGATCTTCCTGAATCATGTGATTGTTTGCTATTTATACTAATCCTTCCTCCTCTTCCTCCCTCTTCTGTTCCCTACCTGTGCCCTGCTCTCTCCTACTTCTTTTCTGATGATACACTGCTTGACAATCTGTAAGACTATACGAGACAAGTCTTGTTTACTTTAAAAGTATTAAGATGCAATGTGCAATGTGAAATTGGCATTCTTGGAACATGAGTAATTCACTGTAAGAGGTTCCATATACCACCATGACATATGTGTTTAAAAACACCTTTGTGTCAGTGTGATTTAATCCTTCTCAGAAATACAGCACTTTTATCTCTGTCATGCTGGTGGGTGATATAAAGCAGATAAAATGACAGTTAGGAGTGAGTAATGAGTTGATTTTTAGTTCTTTTTAAGCAATTTCAACATTTAGTACTAAGTATCTCTAAAACACTACCAGAAACCCTTATTGTACAGAGGCTTTTAAAAATATTATTCCCCCTTTCTAAATAAGTACAGCATGATTTCTCATATTTAATTAACTTGACTTTCCCCATGTCACTTTGATACACATGCAGTATCAAAATTGAGATTCCAGAAAAATAAATTACTGTAGCTAACAAGCCAGTTCAACAGATAGCCACTGTTAACAGATATATAATCCTTTACTGGATTAATTACTCTTTCTAAAAATCTGTGAGCAACTAGTGTACAATTTACCTCCTATGGCCTCTACATAATTAAGCTATTTATTTGAGAACCCTTGTGAGGTGAGAAATATTAAATGGAACAATAGAATCCTCTCAAACCCACATTGCAGATCTTCATGCAGATCTTACTTGACTATTCTACCTGTTGACTTGCATTAGGGAAGGCACTTGCTGTTCAATTTCTTCAGGCAGAATTGCAACTTATGTCACAGAAATATTAAATCTAATGTTGATAAGAACATGTTGAGGGAGGTGATTCTCCTCCTCTACTCCACTCTCATGGGACTCCACCTGGAGTACTGTGTCCAGCTCTGGAGGCCCCAACATAAGAAGGACGTGGACCTGTTAGAGTAAGTCAAGAGGAGGGCCATGAAGATGATCAGAGGGCTGGAGCACCTCTCCTGTGAGGACAGGCTGAGAGAGTTGAGGCTGTTCAGTCTGGAGAAGAGGAGGCTCCAGGGAGACCATATTGAAGCCTTTCAGTACTGAAAGGGGGCCTGTAAAAAGTATGGGGACAAACATTTTAGCAGAGCCTGTTGCAATAGGACAGAGGGTAATGGTTTTAAAATAGAAACAAACAGATTCAGACTTGATGTAAGGAAAAGACTGTTTACACTGAGGGTGGTGGAACACTGGAACAGGTTGCCCAGAGACGTGGTGGATGCCCCATCCCTGGAAACATTCAAGGCCAGATTGGATAGGGTTCTGAGCAACCTGATCTAGTTGAAGATGTCCCTGCTTCTTGCAGGAATTCTGGACTACATGACCTTCAAAGATCCCTTCCAACCCAAACTATTCTGTGATTTTGTGATTCTATATATGCATACAGGCATAGATATACATCTATATCTCTATGCACATATACATATCTATATAAAGATACAAAGAATGGACATTGGATCTGAAGTTTTTTCTATACGTCTGAAGAGAAAAAAAATTACCTAAAGCTGAAGTCCTAAACTCATTTGCTTCAGTGATTTCTCCAACAAAGGTAAGATAGGATTGTTTGATTTTGATTACAGGGTATGATCTTTGAATTCAGGCAATATATGTCAATCAAGTTTACTCCTTTGGAGAACAGGCAAGAAAGATGTCCCCAAAAAGAAAACGCAACTATAAAAATCTGATTCTTATTTTTTTTAAAGAACAAAATTTGGGGGGAAACTTTTTGCTGGGTGGTGATCCATGGATAAAAGCAAAATTCCCACTGCCACAGCAGTAAAACTTCCTCAGACTAGATGCTTATACTGATTGATTATTTTACATATGACTGCATGCAATTGCTGCTGTAAGGATTTCTGTCCAGTATAATTTGACTGTGAAAATTTCATAGATAATTATGTTATAAAATGTACAGGCATATCACATTTTATATAAAATGCCTGTGAAATTTCTTAGAGAATACACACTGAGAGTGCACAGCAAGCTAAAGTCTGGAATGTTGACACAAAATATCTCTTTTGAATTAAACCGATCTAGTCCTTTCCTGAAAATATAGAAATATAGTCTTCATTATTCTTGGACATGAAATGAAGGACCTAAAAAAAAACCTTAAAAGACATCCATAAGGAAAGAATTCTAGTGAAAGAATGAAAGAGCCATTCCCTTCTAATTTTTTTTTTAAGATCAGTAATTCCAACGTGCAGAGGAAAATGAAAGAAAATATCTTTTTGCCTGGTTTACACATGAAATGGCTTGCTACAATTAATTCAGAGAAGGAAAATGTTTGGAGTAAAAATAAATAAAAGATATAATCTTGGTACTTTTAGATGTCTAGTCTTGTATTTTAGATATATAATTTTCTACTAGAAAATGTACTATATTTAACAATTAACATATATATATGATACGTAAGAGGTATCATAAGTTAAATTTTATTTGGCAAAACTTCCATTAGTAAGCCTGTGATTGTACAACTCTCTCCATATTAATTTAATTCACTATTGATGTTAGCAGCACTATACATGACAATAACATTAACGTAACTCAACCTCTGTAAGATGGAAGACTAAGAAAACCTTAATTCAGAGGGAATACTAGAAGAGGTCGCTATAAATATCACTCGTTATTTTGCTACTGCTCTTCATAGAAGCTGTAAGAAAATAAATGACATTTTATTTACAATATCAAAATCTGCAGATATATAAGCAGCATCATTGTTCCATTTTCTGCTGCTGCAGCAAGTGTAGCCATATATTCTCCACCAGTGCCTCATTATTTCTCATTTTTGAAGGAAAAAGTGTATATTATACCGTAATTCAGTCCTTAGCAGAGATGACTAACTCAAGATCCTGAGCAAGACTCAGGTGTTGTTCATAAATTGGATATGGGGATGCTGTTGCTTTGGATTAGGAAGTAAATAATTTATAACAAATAATTTGAGACATGCTGACAGCCAATTTAAATATTGTTGGATTTGTTTTTCTAAAGTAATTGCAAATCATATTTATGTCCTGTAGATGGTTAGGAAGTGATTGATTGAAATTTTTCAATATTTTGAGTTTGAATTCTGTTGTTTACTTCTTATTAAATAGATTAGCAACATAGTACTCCCGAATTCTCACAGAATGGTCCAAACTGTTTGGAAACAAAAGTGGAGGGAGGCAGTGCTGGGGCTGGGAAGGGTTTAAGATAGTTGAGGAAAACTTTGCAGTTGTGAGAACTCAGAAAAGGGCCCAGGTAAAAAGTGTTATGCTTTTCTATTGCTACCTTTTCCTTATTAAAATCTCCCTCGATGATTCTCTGCTCCTCTGATACACAGAAAATGAGATATTCATATTTATGAAATATAAAGCCTGAGTGCTTTAGTTCATATTGTCTTTTCTGCATGTACTGCTTAGTTTGCAAGCTCTTTGGGAAATGTGTTCTTTGTGTGTTTTGCATTGTAATGCATATTATCGATCATGATCAGAGATAGAAACAATATATTTGATATACACAGTATAATAGTCAATATTTCCTTCAAATTAGAATCACACTATATAAAGTGAAAGATACTAGAGGACTTCAGTTTGCTCTAGTACTGCAGCTTCTAGTTTTCAACTGTTCTGCTTGCCAGTGTAGTTAATGGCTGAGAAGGAGATAGGTAGGTATCTAGAATAAGATTTCACTGGCTGCCTCAGTCAGAGTAGAAAATGAAAAGGAGCAAATAGGGCATATGTTCCATTTGTTTTCATCCCCAAGAGTCTAAATCTAGGCCAGCTGGAGATTTCTGCCTCCACTCAGCTATGAGACATCTTGACTATAAGTCAAATAAAAGGAGAATGTAAGCCCAGCTTTTTAATGTCTGGTTAAGTTTTAATTGAAGAGGTGTCCTGGTTTTGGCAGGGATGAAGTTAATTTTCCTCTCAGTAGCTGGTATGTTTTGGATTTCCTGTGTGAAGAACATTGATAAACACATTGGTGATATGAGTTGTTGTTGCTAATGAGACCAAGGATGCTGTCCAGCTTTCCAAGTCTTGCTAATTTACAGATGCAAGAAGCTGGGAGAAAGACAGACAGAACAATTGACCCAAACTGGCCAAAGAGAGTACTCCATGCCATAAACGTCATGCTCAGTATATAAGTGGGGGTTGGCCAGGGCGGGTATCTGCCTTCCTGGCATCCATCTTTTCTCTCTCATTTGCTGGCATCATTCCCTCTCCCTTGCTGGCTCCCTTTTGCTCCTTTTCTTGCTGCTTGATTTTGTTTCCATGATCGCTGCTCGGGACAGGCTGTATTGGTCATTGGGACATCGGGTGGTGAGAAAACATACATTGTACATTTTTTATATTTTAATATCCTTATATTCTGTTATTATTGTAGTTTTCCCTTGTTATTTTAGTAAACCATCTTCACCTCAACCTACGAGTTTTCCTTTCTTCCTAATTCTCTCCCCCATTCCCACTGGGGAGGGAGAGAGTGGGTGAGAAACTGTGTGGTAATTCAGGGTAAACCAACAGCCTTTTTGGCACCCGACACATGGGGCTCAAAGGGTTGAGGTAATGACAGATCTGACTAGAGTGTGTTAAAGTTGTTACAAGTGCTCATTATTTTTATTTAAGAGTCCCTGGTCACAATGTTGTACTATGTGTTCGCATGGTTGTGTCATGTAAATCCTAAGTTGCATCACATATTTCCTTTGGTGCTGTTTATCACTTCTCGGAAATGAATGAGAATTCTCATTTTGTTGTACTGGCCACTACTGGCTTATGATATAATAACATCACTGCTCATGAAATCAGACTGGTCCTTGTTTTTGGCATTGCTGGCAACTCCATACTTCGGATGCCATTTTGCAAGAATTATTAATAATTGCCCAGTTACTTGCTGTGTTGTATAGGTGAACAATGTAGAAAGCTGTCCAGTCTTATAGTACAGTGGAATTTATTCATTAAAAGGAACTAATAAATGTAGAGTATAATGAAGATAATCCAAAATCTGGCTAAAACATATAATTAATTGTGATTGATGTAGTGGAAAAACAAAACATAATAGTGGCAAGGAAGGAAGTTGTAGGGCCAAAATGATAGGCTATGACACCAATGAAATAATATTTTTAATTCATATAGATGCATCAGGATAGTGTTTGTTAAAAATGAGGATCTCATTTAGAATTAAAAATGCATTCCTTTTTTTTTTTTCAGAAGCATGTGAGTGAAACATGTATGGTGGCTTGCAAATAGATGACTGGGACTATTTCAAATGCTGCCTAGAACCACAATTGCTTTCTGTTCTACCAGTGAAATGTTTATTGCATTCAGATAAAGTTCCTACACATAAACATTTGTGATCCAGAATAATCAAAAATAAACAGAATGCTTGCAAGAAATATAAAGATCGAAATGAAGGGCAACACATCAAAGTGCTTCATCTACGTATCTTCCATTTTCCATAAAATAACAGATAGCCAGTCCATACTGTGTATAAAGAAGAAATATCCGAAGAAGAAGAGGAAGAAAATAAGAGGCAAAAAAAGGATTTAAAAGAATAATTATACATTCTATATACTGTAATTCTAGGCCATTTGACATTTTCTCAACTTAAAATGATTCTTCAAAGCTAAATGGATAGAAGGACTTAGACATACATGACACAAAAATCTTCAAAATTGCTTATACATACAGCTACTTTCTAGCTTCTCCCTTGTAGTTGCTTTGTAAGTTTCTGATAGTGCTCAATGTCCATTTGCAGATTTAATGAGAGGATTTCAGTCCCACTGGTAGTGCTATGTCATAGAATCATAGAATCTTTAAGGTTGGAAAAGACCATCAAGTCCAACTATCAACCTAACACCACCATGTCCACTAAACCATGTCCTGAAGAGCAATATCTGTAAGTTTTTTTTTTTTTAACACAAGAGTGGCTTTTTAAATAATTATTAAATGAATGAAAAGTATATAGCAGTGTCTTCCCCTTGTTCTATCTTATAATGGAGATCGGTCCAGCCTCACCCACCCCTACACTATTAAATGTATTTGTTCAAGGTACCCATAGCAGGTATCAGATCTAGCATGTCTTCTAAGACCAGTCCTCAACAGAGCCTCATACAAAGTCAGCTGAGGACATGGCCGCATATTTGATGACATTTTTATGCAGTCGACAAACACACAACAAGTAACTGGTTATTTTTTCATGTCGTATTTGCTTATCAAACATATCATCCCCTTAATACCTGCACAAAAAAAAAAAAAAAAAGGATATTTAAATACACAACTTTCTGTGACATCTACTTATACTAGTCATAATCACTCATTAATTACTCTAATCATAATGATTGTATTGCTTTTGGGTTATATATTTCTAGTATCACCTTTTGTGCTGTAAAATACATAATTAATATTTTTTTTTCATTTTGAAGTTTCCTTTTGAATTTTGTCTGAAAACAAAACTTCTCATTATGCTTATACATTAATGTATTATCTTCTTTTTAATCTCCACTGGTGCTGCGGACAGAAGAGTGCTTTAGGCAGAAGAGAGGCAGAGACTAGGGTCACCTTTTTTTTGCAGTAACAAGGCTTCAGATTAGTTTATATTTGGGCTTGAAGTGGTATTTGTTTATTCTACCTTTACTCATGGGCTTGATATCACTTGCAGATGTATGTAGTAAAATAACTTGAATTTTTGTCTTTTTTTTTAAAGTTATAGTCTCCTAAAAGTCTGTCGTAAGGATATGGAATATACTGTCTCCAAAGACAACAGAAAGAACCATAATTTTGTTCTGAAACAGCTGTTAAGTCTTTCGGTTTTCAATTTTTTTTTTTGTGATTTATCCGCGAGTGTAGCTGATCAGAGATGCAGATGTGTTTTTCTTATTTATCTGGGCAAAGTGTACTTAAGAGCTTCTGTTGAAGTCTAATAAAAAGTACGTTTTAATAACAAGAGCCCATAGATGCAAAGAACAAAGTTTATTTATGTTCCAAATTAGAACTGATATCTTCAACTGGCATTGGAGTTTGATAAAGAGAGCATAAACTATGGCATTTCTCATATTTTTCTGTTGTTTCATTTTTAAGAACCTTGGCTTTCTGGAGAGGATATTTGTCAGAAAGCAATTTCTACTTTAGTTTGATTGTGAGGTATATCTTATTTCACCAACCTTCTCAAAGACAATATGATTAAAGCAGGCCCTAGCAGAAAGTGATTTTGTAAATTATTTTCAGAGTTAAATTCTGGTTCCACCAAAATTACTCTAAGCCTCAACAATATCGACAATAGGTATTAATTAGGTTATATTAAATTAGATAATACCTTTTGCTATGTTCAACATAGTATAAAATATGTTAAGTAGTATAATTTAAGATAATGTTTTTGTAAGTCAATTTAAAAAAATATACTGGATCTGAAGCTGGGAGTCTGCTTAACTTTTTACTTCATTAGTAGATCCATTGCATTTTTTCAAATTTATACTTAGCCTGTACTCTTTCATGTACCAGAACCTGGAAATATTCACCTCATTCTCACCGGCTTTCTACATATTTTTCAATTTATTAGTTAATGTCCTTTTTGATTCTTAAGATACTCCCTGGATGTATTCCATTTGACAATGATGGACAGAATATGAAAACTCATAAATAAAACAAATTTCTTCTCTTTATGCTCTTTATACCATCTTGTGTTTTGAGAAATGTCAAAATTTGTTTTTCGTGTCAATTTCTTTTTCCAATACATTTGAGTAAGAAGATTGAGGATATCAGACTCTTCTGTCTAGCTTAATTCTTCTGCCAGTGAATGTTAGACAAAATGTCTCTTATGTCGTATGCTATAGTTTTCAGAAGAGATTCTCACAGCATCTCTCAACACTTAAATGAATGCTTTAAAAACCAAGAGAAATGTCAAGAGAAATATTGATATCAGTTTTACACAACTATGCTATAAGTATATTTTTGACAAAACCATACCCGCAATTGATCATAGTATAACATATCCTGTTATATATCCTACTGCTTGGAATTGCCTGTATTCTTATGCGCTGAAGAAGCTTCTCAGACTCCTTTTGCAGCCTTCCGACATTCCTTTTCATCATGATGCTGTTGATAGAACTATTTGATTAAGTGCTTTGAATTCTGAGTGAGCAGATGTTAGCTCTGTAGAAGTTATGTTACCTTCCTGGGTGGTTGGGCACATAAGTTCTAAGGGGGAAGGGGGGGGCCGAATTGTTCAATAAATAATTAATAACAAGAAGCTTTCCTTGGATGAGAGACAGATCTTATTTAGTGATTTGGCCTCAGTAGTTGATCTATCTAACTCCAGGGTTTTTTTATTTCAAACTTGTATTAGTTCTATGTCAATTAGCATTTTAGTCCCCAATGGGGCACTACTGATTAATTAGTTATTGTTCAGTAACTTCATCTTCTGGCCCTGACTCCAGCCACTCAGTCTAGTGCATATTGGTCAGCCTATAGGATCTGTGGCATGTTCTTTTGGTCTGAGTGAACCAGATACTGACCTTGTCCTCAATTCAATAACATACGTAAGTGCATGCTTACATCTGAGAAGGGGAACAATGCAATAAATTCAACTAAACTATTTCTTCCTGCTTCATGTTAGGCAGATACTTAAATACTATATTGCAATTGGCGCTTCGGTTGGTTGTCTTGTTGCTGAAGCATCCTAGGAGGTTAAAATGCAGGAGCACTGAAACTTGGACAATTTTTAAAATCCATCTTATCTATCTCTAACACTGAGTCATATCAGACACCTCTTTTGTACATAAGAATGTACAAAAATCTTTTTCTTTCTAAAAATTTCACATGTACTGTTTTGTGACGGCCTCAAAACAAAATTATTTCAAAACACCGTGGATATTCTCTGCATTTAAGAAAGAACATTTTTAGAAATGTTTGTTGATGGTGTAACACGTTTGGTGGGTTGATGTCGTAGTTTAGCCCCGATCCGGACCAGACGACGCAGTCTCTCTCTCACTCCCCCCACCCTCTGAGAGAACAGGGGGAGATAATCTAAGAAAAGAGAGATAATTTAAGAAAAACTACACGAGGTTTGAGATAAGGACAGGGAGAAATCCTTACCGTCACGGGCAAAAACAGACTCGACTTGGGGAAAAACTATTCATTTATTACTACAACTAGCAGGATAATGAGACAGAGAAACAAGATAACCTCCTCCACCCCTCCCACTTCCCAAGCTTAACATGATCTACCTTCCCCCCGAGCGGCACAGGGGGGAAGAGGGAATGGGGGTTGCGGTCAGTCCATTATGTGTTCTTTTACGCCGCTGCTTCACAGTTGGGGAAAGAACTCCTCACATCCCTCCCCTGCTCCAGTGTGGGGTCCCACCCATACGCCACAGTCCTTCATGAAAATGCTCCGGCGTAGGTTATCTCTTCCACGGAGTGCAGTCTCTCCAGAACGGCTGTCCCAGCGGGCCCTCCACGGGCTACAGCCACATTCAGGCATCCACCTCCCCCGGTGCAGGGTCTTTCACGGGCTCCAAGCTCCAAGTGGATCTCTGCTCCTCCGTGGACCTCCATGGGCTGCAGGGGGACAACCTGCTCCACCATGATTATCACCACAGGCTGCAGGGGAATCTTGGCCAGGAGCCGCATTACTCCTCCCCCTCCTTCACTGACCTTGGTGTCTGCAGCTGTTTCTCTCACAAGAAAAGTTCATTCTTCACAACAGGCTGGCAGAAGCCTCAAAAAGCCTCTCAGGATCTCTTTGCGTTATTCATCCCATCTCATCTCCTCTCACCCTCTTGCAGCCAGACTGGGCTGAGTTGGGCCCAGTCGGCCGCCTGGTGAGAGGCCAGAGGGTGAGGCCTGCAAGGCCCCGGAGGCCTGCGCCTCCCCCTCTGGGCCTCTGCCCTTGCTCAGCTTCGTCACATCTTCTCTTCTTTTTTTTTCTGTTTTCCCTTTCTTAAATACGTTATCACAGAGGCGCTATCA
Organism: Tetrax tetrax; assembly: GCA_009806455.1. Taxonomy (NCBI): domain Eukaryota; kingdom Metazoa; phylum Chordata; class Aves; order Otidiformes; family Otididae; genus Tetrax; species Tetrax tetrax. Next base: position 62,002 of record WHYT01013193.1, read on the forward strand.
CGGGACATTCTGCTCCCAATCGGCTCAGCCTTGGCCAGCAGTGGGTCCGCCCTAGGCCCGGCCGAGTCCACTGAACAAAGGAGAGCGACTTCTAGCAGTTTCCTACAGAAGCTACCACCTTAGGCCCCCCTCACTAAGCAAAACCACAACAGTTGACTAGGCACTGTACAACCATGGAAGGTTCTGTGATCACTTTTCAACCTTTGTCTTTCACAGATATTCCCAAGGTTTCTTGTAATGAAAGATATGTATATATAGCACTGCCAGTGTATTGCTTTGACTGTGCTCATGATCTTAAATATATTTTTATTCAAAACTAATTAATCTTTTTTTTTGCTTCTTTAATGTTCTAACTCAAATTTTAAACCTTAGTCATGATCTGAGATAGAGAAGAAACAAAGTTTTGATCCCAGGCAGAGTAGGCCTCGTGAACTAACTAGGGCCCACCCAATCCAACCGTGGAAACATAATTGAGACATCTCAGTTAGGAATCAGAGTGATGCTGACTCCTTATATAAACAATGCATTTTATAACAAAATGAAGAGGTACTCTGAAAGGATGGCAGAATTTAAGGGCGACATGATTTTTGTGTACACGTAACTTTCTCCATCCAGTTTGATTGTCAGAAATATATCTTTTATATGCTTTTCTCTAAATGGCTACTACAGCATATCTATAGCTTTGGAGAGATAAATTATTGCCAAAGCCCAGAAAAGTGAAGTGAGGGAATCTATGTTTTAAGAAAGCAGTGTGTGAAAGTTTCCATAGGATTTATAAGCCCAGGAGAGCTGCTGATTTTGCAGGAATGGATAGTTTAAGGACACCAAGTGTCTCTGACCACATGACAACTGCACTGGTGACGGGTTGTGTAACTCAGGCTGCATCCAAGAGGTCAGGGACTGCAGAATGCAGATGAAGCTTGTAGGGTTATAAATATACATGATGAAACAGACCTCTGAGGGACTTTATAGACACCTATATAGAACACATTGGTTTGCCAACGACTCTTTGTTCTTGAGTCTTCTGTTGGAAACAGACTCCAAACTGAGACCTGGACAAATAACTGTGTGTGAATGCATATGTGAATAAGTGTATGTGTTTGGTTTTTTTAAAAAACTTCTGTTATTAGTGACAAAAGCCTGTTTCTACTGGTAATAACAACTTATTTTATAAAAGCTTTCCTAAGAAATATTGATTGCAATCTATTATCTATCCTCTGACTCAGAGAAGAGAAAATGTACAGAAGTTTTGCTAGCCTCAGCATTTTTCTGATCTTTATAGCCCCTTTTAAATTAGAAAATACCTTGCAGTATTAGCGGAATCAAGAAAAAATGTGTAAGATTTTCTTAATTGAGATAGTGTTTAACACTGAGCATCTGTGCTATCCATCTAAAAGTCTAACTTAGCTTGAGTATTCTCTAGTGAAATATGTCATTTATAAAATAAATCAATGCTCTTCAAATAAATGTTGATTATGTGTTCATCAAAATATTTTTTTCATAATCAAGAACATTTGGGAATCAAGCCTAAAGAGAATAATTCCTGTACGTTTTTTGGGGGTTTTTTTGTTGGTTTTTTTTTTCGACCTGTGAAGTGAAAAATCCTGTATGAAACATAGAAAATAAGAAAGTAAATCTCAGTTTTATTATTCTATGAAAAATGTCCGAAACCCTTGAGTTACTGTTCTTTTGGAATTGCCTTCACTGATTTATTATGAAAAGTCCTGAATTACAGAAAGGGAATGGAAACCTTGTCTAGATGAAGTCCAATTCCTGTCTAAATTTGGATGAGTCCTTTGACTTAATGACTTTGTGCAGAGATGAGTTTCAGAGCCCAATCTTATCGTTTTCTCTCCTGAATCTTCTCAATTCTAGTTTCTTCATCTTACGTTTGTTTGTATATTCTATATAGATTTTTGCTGCTAAAAATACAAACAAAAATACTCCCCACATCTTTTACGCAATATTCATTAAAAAAAGTAGATGTTAAAACCCAAGAATCTTCTCAAATCTTAAACTTCATAGAAAATACTTACTTGAAAAGATCCTTAGGGATAGTTAGAAGACTCTATAAACAGATGGAATGTTGGTTTTGATATTATTAGATTATTTTAAGTAATTAAAACATCTCATACCTGAAAATTATAGGAGAATAATTTAAATAATTTTCTTCTACAGATATATGGTTTGATTTTCTCATTGTCAATATGGAATAAATTATATCAGGGACACCTACAGCATATTAAAAAAAATTAAAAAATTTGGGGTGTGATAGAGCATTTGGCTTCACAGTTTAAGTTAATAATACTGTACTACATATAGCAGTTTTCCCTATTCCAAACAATGCAAATGTTGTAGGTCTTTTTCATGGTTTTTTTTTTTTTTTTCTGTTAAATAATCATAGTTGAAAACTTGACCAGCAATGAAGGCTGTTATGTGCATCTTTATGATTACTGTGAGGAAAGCCAAGAAATGGCACAATAAATAAAAATCATGTTGATTTCAATCAGTGACACTCAACCTTGGACTGCTATGAGTCACTCTGACATAAAGCAAAGCCATCAGATGCCACAATATATGTTTAACTAGTATACTATACAAAAACACATGCAAAAATTTATTATAAAATAAAGGTTAAGACATTCATCCATTGAATTATGTATAACACACTGTACTTACAAAATTATTTATGATAGGTTCAAAGCAGGTTCTTACATTTTAAATTAGAAGTGAAATTCTATAGTGCTGTTAGTTGAAGGTGTTTAGTTGTATGACTGGACGAGCAATTGATTGAGTGTGAGCTTTTTCCCTTCCGATTCAGTAAAAGCTGAAATTATTTCAGTCTACAGAAGTATCTGCAGATAGAAATACCAAAATGGGGATTTGGAGACTTCCTTTTATTGAGAAGCAGGTTTCTACAAACCTGATGGTCAGATTCTCTAATACTATAAATTGTATTTTGGTGGGAATCATCATCTGAGAAAGGGCATAGTTTTGTAAAGCTTAGCATTGTGGACACTGCTAAGTTTTAAAATAGTTTTATATTGTTCTATGATGTGATTACTTCCTGGAGAGCAACAAGAAACCCAGAAAAATCTGAATCTTAATCCACATGAGTTCTTGAGACCATATTGGCTTAGAATCTCCCCAAAAAAGGTATCATGGAAAAAATGTTTCTGACCACCTTTGCTTAAACTCTGCTTAAGCCTTTTAGATTCAAAAAAAATATTCAGAAGAGGTATCCAAGTTTCCAATTCTGTTATAAAACATTTGTAGAATCTCCTAGCAGCTGCCATTGTGGTGCTAAAATAATAGGCTTAGTTTTTTTTGGCTATAGTTGCTTTCTCCTTCGCCAGAAAGCTTATGACATCACAATTATACATCAGTCTATACCAATGCTGAAGCAAACAGTGAAGTATTAAGAATAATGAGAAGGAAGAAAAGGTGCTCCTGTAATGAATTAATAACAGTGCAAGTGACAAACCACAGAATGACTTTTTGGTCATGCTTTCCCCGCACTCTGAAACTTAGACAGATAGGTGGGTTTACGACCTGCTTCTGCTCCTGTCCCACTGGTACATCTTCTCCTCACCATAAGGTGAGAGCCAATAAAGGAGATCCACTCCAGTGACCTGAATGTCAATAAATCCTTTGATTTCTAAACGTTAACCTTATCTCTGTGTTTATGAAATTTCCTTTAGAATGTTTCTTATCAGCTGCAATTTCTGCACCTTCTTGTGCCTGAGAAAATATTTTTTCCTGGATCATGGGTGTTCTTGGAGAAAACATAAACATATAAAAGTGAATAAACAAAAAATACCACAACAGCTGCAGCTTAAGTTAAAGCTATTTCACTTTCATATCTTCTTGGTTTTGGTACATATGGTTAAGACACTGAGAAATCCATGCTTCGTTTTCTTGCTCTTCATCAGAATATTGTTTGTATAAGCTGAGCATGTTTCACACTTTAGGAAGAGAATTTTAACATTTTGAATCTTAGCCTGTTAACAGGTTATGTAATAATACAGTTTCTGCACTTTCAATTATTTCTCATACTTTCGGTGAATTTTCTTTTCTTAAACTATGCATATTACAGTGCTATTAATGCCTTAGGAAATGCACATGCCTATGAATATTGTAAAGTAGCCCCTGGAAGTAATATTTTTATGTCCTCACGTCATAGAATCAGTTTGTTAATTATTTTTTAAAATTCCTATCAAGCCAATAATCTCTATCTGATCCAAACACCTTTGTAAAATAACTAATTTAAAAAAAATCAAGCTGCCTGATAGAACCAAGTTTTTTTTTATCTTTGCTCTTACAAACATTGGCTATGTATTGCTTTGTCATTTGGATTTTAAACTATAGTTATTACTTCCTTTGCACACTGCTGTCTCTGTGCAGATCTAGATACGTGAAATAGGCATGTGTGAAGGACTCAGACACACAAAACCATGTAGCTATAGAAACTGAACTGGTGTTAGAGTAAGTCACTGAAGTGCAAAACATGAGATTTCAAATTCCGACTTTTTAAAAATTATTTTTTGTCTTTAATTATGAAGGCGCTTAAAGTAGGATTAATCCCACAATGCCAATACATCTTCAATAAGACATTTGAGATACTCTCCCTAAGTTTCTTTTATATTCAACTGAAAAAAATAAGTGCTTCTGGGTTGAGTATTACATGAACTATATTAGATGTGTACCTGTGGATGCAATAAATAGTGCCTTAAATCTCTTTATTTCCATCTACTGAAAATAAAAGGAGTACACATAAAAGTCTGATTAATTCAACAGTACAAATCTTCACTGTAGATTTCTGAAGTCAATGGGATAAATACTGCTTTTGGTTTCTTTTTTTTTTTACATTAGAGAGAGTTAAAATTCCATTTCTGGAAACAATAAGAGTGTCTTGGTTAACACAAAGCTGAAAAGCTTGCTCAGCTCTTGCTCATAGAAAGACTTGTTTCACATTCATACTTTGAATATTTCTGGGCTTCACTTTTGCCATATCTTTTGATCATGTTTTCAAGTTTAGATGCTACACACATTGCATCTTCTACATTTCCACAAGATATAAATTTAGACCAAAAGGAAGTGATTCTTCCTTCTTTTTCCCAAATAGGGATATAGTGCTGATGAGATCTATTGTCTGGGAACAGAATTTATTTCCTTTATCTTAAGGAAGTTCAAAATTATATCATTATAGACATAATCTTAATCACTGCATTATAGTGGTGAGTGACATAATGAAAATTCCAGCTGCTGTGCAAACAAAGAATTGAGATCTACCAGATAAGAAAGAAAACAAGGTATGATTTTATGTATAACCTTTAGAGTTAAGACGACCATTTATGACGGTGGACAGAAATATTTTTTTCATTTTATTCCTGAAGTTTATAATGTAAAATTCAACTGCAATGCTTGCAGCAAAAGCAAACACTCAAAACTCTTTCTTCCTGAGTGGATGCTCTAACCTCTAGTCATACTCAAGTGCTTCAGCCACATTCTCTCTCCTTCATGTCATTTTAATGTTTTTAAACTGGAAGAGTCATAATGGGTACATTGAGGATAACTGTGCCCCATAGTATTTTACAGCACGTAGGCTACATTTGTTTTGAAAAAGATGGAAGAATTTGCATTAATGTAAAAAAAAAGCCAGTGAATTTTTTCTCTCCTCTGTACTTGCTCCAGCCATGATAAACCTTGACTGCTGGAGGAAAGATAGTGTCTCATGCAGCCATTTAAGAAAAGAAAGATATTGATGCTTGGTCTTTGAATGTGAGTGATTATACCACAATTTCAGGGAATTATTCAAGACCATAAATCCCTAGAGAAGGCAATCCTTTACAAACATCTTGGCTAAAGACAGTCCAGAAATCCACCCTTACTCTCAGTGTGCTAGTTACAGCTGACAGTCATAAATATAATTATTTTGGTTCATAGACGTTCCTAAGCAAGTCCAAGCCTGATTTTCACCTGAACTTGCTAAATTTTTGACTCTGTCTATTGGATGAAGTGGAAGAAGCCAAGTTTTTTGGCTTTAATATTTTGAATCAATACAAATTTTAAAACCAGTATTGGAAGGAAAATCAAATGTGTAGAGGACCTCAGTGAAACAAATCTGATAGGTCTGTGTTGACTATGTTTAGTTCTGCATAAAACAGCATGGAGTGGCAGTGTTTCAGAACATTGTTATCATATATATGGCTATAGATAGAATAGACAAGCATAGATATTATCAGTATGAACGTATCTTAGTCATGAAGGTTAAAGCAATGCTTTACTGAAGGTTGCACAGCTCTTGATATAAGAGGAAAGGGCTCAAGCAAAGACAAATTAAACCTGAAGCCACCTCGTTTCTCCCATAGACTTTACAAACCATGACAATACACTTTAAAGAAAGCAGACAGATAGAGAAATTCCACATCTCCACATAAGAGAGTCTGAACTTTTCATATGTGTGTAATTTACAGCCGTAGTCATTTTGTTTCTGACAGATGTAATATTCCTGAGGTCACAGAAGCTTCTCTATAATTGCTAGTGTGCTCTGTAGAGAAAAAGTAAAATCCATTGACTCAACTGTTTAATGTGTACTCTGCGGTATACCTGTGACTTCAAATATCTTTTGTTGAATTGACTGGATGTTGGTTCAGTAATTTAGTTTCACAGCCTAAGTTGGGTAAGCTAAAGGCATTTTCTGACACTTTGCTTTTTAACAAGCTATCTTTAAAATTGGAATCTTTTTTAAAAACAAATAATTACTTCATATAGGTGGCAAGTAGGAGAGAATTATTTCTGCAGAACACAAACTTAACACAAAATCTCTAATAATAGTTTTCCTTCTTGCTGAGTTGTTCCAAGAGGTACAGCTCAAAGACACCACAAATAAGCATCCACATTAAATGCTGTAAGATTCTTTACCTAAATCAAGAAGAAGTTGTGTGTCGATATCTATGTAAACAGATAAGGGAGATGGCAAGAAAAAAAAAGTTATATAAGTTAACAAAAATAATTTTTTTAATGAATTGTATTGTTCTTTATTGTAAATAATACTGTCATCTTTATGTCATCAAGCTAGCAGAAATTCCTCCTTTTTTTTTTTCTCAGCAATGTCAGTCAGTGGAACTGTACATTAATTTAAAATGATTTATTACTCTGAAATAAAATGGAATATAGAGTATATTGGCAAAATCAGGCTAGAAATCCTGTTATTGAATCCTTAGGTATTATGTAGACAGAGAAAGGAAAAAAAAAAACACTAAAATCAAAACCAAAACAATTTGTTTGGATGAGATGTTTCTGTAAGTTCAAATATCCTGAAGAAATATACCAGAGATGCAATTCAGTTGTAGTGGTGGACAACACATGAGAAAGCAGACTTTGCACAAAGGTGTTTATGTTGAGGACCTTGATATTGTGAAATAAATCTGGCTCTTTCAACATTAATATGTGTCTTTCTATACTGCTGCTGCTATGAATTCCTCCTACACATTTTGTAGATGACATCTAAAACATTTTAAGCACTGGAAAGCATGAGGCATCAAGGTCACACCTCAGCTGAAGTGTCTAATCGCTTTAAGCCAAATGAATGCACATGAGTTGTTGCACCTAAAGGTACTATTTGTGGCAATGTAAATATGTCCTCAGATATCTTTATTCTTCCCATCAAGTTCAGATGAATTTCACTACACGGTGTCCAAGAATAACCTATCCACAGATTCCACTCAGTTGGTGTTCTTTAATGGATGTTGTGATTTTTCCATTTCTAACTCCATGTACACCTAAATGAGAATCATTTTCATTAAAACTCTCATTGCTCACTTGTTTGCCTCTCTGATTCATGCATCTCTACTAGTCCATTGACAAAACATGCCAGATAATGTGTGAACACAGATTTTACAATTTAAATCTCACTGATAGAGAACTTGTAAATAAAACCATCTTTAATAAATTCATGCTATTTCCAGCCCTAGGAAACAACTTGATTTATTAAAAATTGGAGATTGTCAGCGTTGTTTATTTTATTGTTCCTTTGAAGATATTTATCTTCCTTTTTTAAAAAATTTCTTTTATAAAGTACTTTAATCAATCCTTTCATACAGACAGATAAAAGGATTATTGCATTTTAATTATCAGCTTCCTTATTCCAACAATTTTCTATTCACATTTGCAGGCTCAGGTCTCATAGGATACTTGAACCATCCTGACCTCTACTGGAAGGGCAATATAACAGGACACAATTCAGTAAGTTTATCAAGTGCATTGATGCCAACTTCCTAACAAGTGTGACTGAAGAACTGACAAGGAGATGTACTCTACTGGACCTGGATAAAAACAAGGAAGATCTGTCTGGGGATGTGAAGATCAGGGCAGCCTTGGCTGCAGTTACCATTAGAGGGAAGAGTTTAGGATACTGAGAGGAGTGAACAAAGCCAAATGCAGGATCGCAGCCCGGGACTTCAGCAGAGCAGAAAAAGGAAACATAAGTTTTCTTATTCCTTGTGGGTCTTTGGAGAATACATATTCCAAATTACAGTCTAATTGTAAACCCTCTCTGTCAAGAGACCCAAAAGAGGAACAATTTAAAATGAGACCCTGAGCAATGACAAGCCTCTGAACAAATTAAACATAAGATTGTTCAAGCAGTAGTCCTTGGGTCAGTCTGGGCAGGGCAAGAAGTGAAAAATGGGCTCTACACCACAGCCAGGAAGAATGGCCCTACCTGGAACCTCTGGTGGAAAACATCAGGGGAGACTTGAGGTCAAGCCCAGGCTTTAGAGTTAAGGATACAGATAATCTGAGGCCCATTATACTCCAATTGAAAAAGAGATATTGGCAGCGAATGAAGAAGTTCGAGCTGCCTCAGGAGTGGATGGTACTGAAGCACAGCTCCTCTGGACATCTTGACTGCTGGTGGTGGGCAGGATCTTCAAAGGAAGGGTCCCCTCTACACGTCGTTCAACTGATGCTACGTGGAGTAAGCAGATTGCACTGATCACACAGCAGGCTTGAATACGAAACCTCAGTCACCCAGGAATCTTAGAAGTAATCATGGATTGCCTGGAAGACAAAGATTTTGAATGTCAACAGAGGAGGAGGTGATGCATACTGAAGAGGCCTCACCGTATAATAATTTACCCGAAAAATGAGTGAACTGTGTTCACTGATGGGTCCTGTCATGTTGTAGGAAAACACTCAAGGCTGGAAAGCTGCTGTGTGGAGTCCTACACAATGGGTCATAGAAATTACTGAAAGACAAGATGAATTGAGGCAATTTGCAGAAGCTAAGGCCATCTAGCTAGCTTTAGACATTGCTGAGATAAGTGGCCAGTTTTCTGTCTCTTTACTGACTCATGGATGGTGACACATGCCCTATAGGAGCGGTTACAGCAATGGAAGCAGAGAAATTTGCAGCGCAGAGGCAAATCCATCTGGGCTGCCACATTGTGGCAAGATATTGCTGCCCGGATAGAGAAGCTGGTTGTAAAAGTACATCACAGATGCCCATGTATCTAAGAGTCAAGATGCTGAAGAACATCGAAACAATCAACAGTGGATCAGGCTGCTGATATTGAAATAGATTGGGTAGATCTGGACTGGCAATATAAAGGTGAATTATTTATAGCTTGATGAGGCCATGACACCTCAAGCCATCAGGGAAGAGATGCAACATACAGATGGACTTGTGATCTAGGGGTGGATTTGACCATGGACACTATTGCTCAGATTATCCATGAATATGAAACATGAACTGAAATCGAGCAAGACAAGTAGTTAAACATTGGGATACACTTTTAGCAAAAGCCACATGATCAGTCAACACTGAGTGATCTGCCAATCAAGCTAGACCTGCCTATTCAAAACTTTCACATACTGTAGAAGGGGATAAAGTTCCTGTAGCATATATAAAAATGTGCTGTGAAAGGCAGTCTGGGTTACTCCCGCTTCAGGTAAAGGCAAACCCATCTGTGGGATTGCTTTTGCTCAAGGATCTGTGTGCATTTGGTGGATAATACAGAAAGACGAGGAAGTCTGATGTGTACCTCAAGGGGATTTGATTTGTGATGAGAATAGCCAATGATTTTTATTGTAAGATGTTAATTGCTGTATAATACTGTATATCATCCCTACTGTGGTTTCTAGATTCCAATATCAATGGTATTACAGTAAGACTCACTCAGATTAAGGAAGAATGAATTTTGATGAAACCAAGCAAAATGCAGCAATGATAGAACTTGACAAGCATAGCGGTGATAGAACTAGAACTGACTTCAGCATGCAACAATCTAACACCACACACCATCTCTCCTGCCCTGAAGGACTGTTATGACAGATGTAGACCAACGTCGCGTACTAAATAAACTCAAATAAGATTTTGGCCCAAAAACTAAGGGAATTATATCTGTTTGTAAATATATCAAAGTACAGGGAAGGTGGTGATGATTAATTGGGATGTATTTTCAAGTGTAGGACCTGGTCATGATGTAGATGGTATAAAACAAGGGGTGGATATTGTCCTGTTTTCAGCTGGGAGAGAGTTAATTTTCTTCCTAGTAGCTTGTATAGTGCTGTGTTTTTGTTTTGGGTTTAGGATAAGAATAATGTTGATAACACACAGATTTTGTAGTTGTTGCTGAGCAGTGCTTGCACTAAGCCAAGGACTTTTCAGCTTGACATTTTTACTGTAAGGATGGTCCAACACTAGAACAGGTTGCCCAGAGAAGCTGTGGAGTCTCCATACTTAGAGACAGTCAGAATCTAACAGGACACAGTCCTGAACAACCTGCTGTAGCCAACCCAGCTTTAAAAAGAGAGTTAGACTGGATGTCCAGAGACACCATCCAATATCAGTTCTGTGATATGCTTAATGAATAGC
>WHYT01013194.1:0-11734 GCA_009806455.1 Tetrax tetrax
GGTGGTTGATGAAGGGGGTGCCCTCGGGGTCCTTCCGCCGCTGCCCCTTGTGCTTCCCGGCCGCGAAGTCCGCCGCCTCCAGCAGCAGCGCGGCCTCCGAGCCCATGGCGGCCGCGGCGGGGCGGAAGCAGCGCGGGGAGGCGGGTCCGCTCAGCCGTTTATTGCGCGCCGGGCCCCGGCCCGCTCCGGCTCCGCGGCAGCCGGTACAGCAGCGTCCCGTCGGGGGCGCGCACCTCGCCGCTCGGCGCCGCTCCCGCTCCTGCTCCCGCAGCCGGTGCCGGTGCGGCGTTCCGCGCCCGCTCGTCCTGGCGCAGGCGGCGGCGCGGCGGGGGGCAGCCCCGGCCCCGCAGCACCCGCCGCACCACCTCGGGGCTGACGCCGAAGCCCCGGGCCAGGCGCTCCGGCGGCCACTCCTCGGGCAGCTCCTGCCGCAGGAACCTGCGGGCACGGGCACGGTCAGCGGGGCGCGGCCCGGCCCGGCCCGCCCCGGCCCCGGCCCCGCCGCTCACCGCATCTGCTCCATCGCCTGCCAGGTCAGCGTGCGCTCCGGGCCGCCGCGCTCCCCGCCCAGCTCCCGCCGCAGCCGCCGCAGCCGCGCCGCCGCCCGCCGCCGCCGAGCCCTGCGGGGGAGAGACGTGAGCGGCCCGGCCCGGCCCGGCCCCGGCCCCGGCCCCCGCCGCGCCGCCCCGCACCTCTCGGCCTCCTCCAGCGCCGGGTCCGGTGTCTCCGGCGCCTCCGGGTCCCCGGGCCACGCCGCCGCCGCCCGCCGCGGGGTCCTGGGCAGGAGGAGCGCGGCCGCCCGCAGCCCGCGCCGCACCCACGCCGCCATGGCCGGAGGACGGGGGCCGGGAACCGGGCGGGGTCGGCGTTGGGGCGGCCCCGGCGGGGGCGGCGCGGGGGCCCGGCGGGGTTCGGGCCCAGCTCAGCGGGGATGCGCGGCACGGCCGCCCCGGGGGTCCCGGTCCCGGCCCCCCTGCAGCGCGGGGCCCGGCAGAGCCGGAGCTGCCCGGGGTGCCGCGGGACCCGCGCCGGGGACCAGACATGGGCACCCCCGGGCCCGACCGGGCGACCGTCCCGCTCCAGCAGCCATGGATCTTCGGCGAGCACCCACGGGGAGCAAGGCTGAGCGCGGCCGTCCCCTCGGCCACCTTACCCGTGCTTTTCACGCCGCGAGCGTGCGAGGCGCCGGCGCCGTGCGAGGCACACGTGCGCTGCACGCGGGCGGCGGAGGCGATGGGGAGCTCCTGGGGTGCAGCAGGGCTGAAGGGGCCAGCGCCCGTGTTCCCATCCGAGCTGGCTGGGGACACTGGGTGACAGCTGCCTGCGGGGGAGGACAGCCTGCCAGCTTCACCTGGGAGAGCACGGCCCCACACTGGCGGCTCTGGGGGTCAGCAGCCCACCACCCTCCATGACGGGGCTTGGCCCTGGCAGACCCTGCACTGCCCCCACGGTTCGAGCTGCTGGTGGTGGGAGCGTGGGTGGGTGTAGCTCTGAGGGCAGGGGCTGGCAGGAGGGAGCGGGGCCTGCGGAGGGGCTGGGGGCTGCGCTGCATCACCAAATGTCTCACCCCTGCTTCCCACAGCTAATGCGCCCCTGGGGCTGCCCCCCCACGGTGCTCCCGACCCGACTCCCAGGTACTTCTGGGCTTCTCACGCTCCCCCATCCCAGCACGGCGACCCTTGTTCCTGGGAAACCACTCACTCTCTTCCTTGCCCCTGCAAATGGGATGCTACCAGCCTCGAGCAGAGACTTCCCAGTCTCTTCTGGTCACCAGTTCCCAGAGAAGAGTGCAGTGAACCCTCCGCGGGGTCTGAGCACCCCAGGGACCCTGAGCTCCACCCAGCCCACCCGCTCCTCCCGCCCCAGCAAGCCCAGGAACATCAGAGCTCCCACCTGCCTGCCCACGGCTCTGGCTCGCTGGCGAGTCCCCACGACACAGGCCCTGGGAGCTGAAGGAAGGCAGTGCGTGCTCGCGGCCCTCAGCCTTGTTTCCGGTGCCAGGGAGCCGCTGGCCTCTCGCATGCAGCTCCTTGAATTCGGTGCAGGGCTGGGTGACAGCCACCATCCCTGCCGCGCGGCCCCGCAGCCAGCCCGTGTCCCGTGCCCGGAGGCTGCGCTGCACCTTGTGCTGCTCACGGTAAGGGATGCTCTGGCCTCGAACGGAGAGGGTGCCCGCGGCGGCAGGACCGGAGCCCAGGCTGGCTGGCAGCTCGGTGCTGGCTCGGGGGTTGTGTAGGAACTGCTGTCCCCAAGGCCGGACTGGGCGAGCCAGGAGCGAGAGGGGGATGAGCGTCATAAAGGGGTGGGGGTCCTGGCCCCCGAGCGCATCCCAGAGAAACTGCGGCTGGAAGGAAAGAAAGCAGTTGTAGCTTAGCTCCAGGGGCCTTGCCAAGAGATGGGAAGGAAAAGTCTTATCCAGTCCCCTAAGGGCCCTTGCTAAAGTGTCACCCCGCGCTTTCTCCCCAGGCAGGAGGGGAGACCCTTCTGGAAGCAGGCGGTGTCATGGGAAGAGGCAATGGAACTTGCAAGGTCTTCCATTAATCGCAGGTCCAGAACCAGGCCTTCCCCGAGACAGCAGGTGACAGCCACCGTCAGTGCTCCAGAAGAGCCCTTGTAGCCTAACGGAGCTTCCTCCTCGTCCGGTTTTAGACCGGCAGCCTTGGGAATTGGCGTGGTAGCCAAGACTCTGTTTGAGCAACCACACAGATCTCCCTTACCCCTGGGCCCAACCCCGGGTCCCCTGGGCAAGCCGCTGCAGCGCCCAGCTTTCCCCAGCCGCGCCCCTCAGCAGCCTGGGACGCAGCAGCGCCGAGGGTTTGCGCCCCAGCGCGCTCCTACCGAGCCAGGGTGACTGAAGGGGGAGCCGCAGACCGAGGGCTGAGCCCAGCAGGGTTTAGGCACACGCGCTAACCTAGCGTCAGGAGCTGTGCCGTGCGCTGTGGGGAATGCAGACGGCGCGGTGTTTAGGAAGAGGCACTGTTCACAGTGCAGAATTCACCCAAAGCTCAGTGCCCAAGATTCGTTCCTCACGACCCTCCCGCTAGCGGCTGTCTCCTGTGTCGGCCCTGCAGGATGGAGCTGGGCAATCTTCCGTTACCTGGCTCCTGGGGACAGCGGTGCAGGGTGCCCGGCTGTCAGTGAGTCCGCCGGTTGTGCGGAGCAGCTGGGAGAGCTGATTGATGATGCCCAGGCCTCGGATAAGGTTCTCACGCTGCAGAAGAGCGCTGACTCTTCTCTTCTCCTCGTCTTCCACAATATCCTGGGGTTGCATGGAGTCGTACTGCATGCGCCGTACCTCAGGAAAGACAGACTGGAGTTACAGCACAGTTGAAGCTGTAGTAAGTGCAAGAGAGACAAAGCCTCACTGCTCCACGCCCCAGAGAGAATTACAGACTTCAGGGTGCAGTGGGATGAAGATCCCAGTGGGAGCCACAACAGGGGGGGACAACACCGGTGCTTGCAAGTACCTCCCAGCACGAGCTGTCAGCTCTCTGGAGTGAAGGAAGGGGAGTGCCACCTCCCTCGCAGTTCTGTTCCCTGGGAGACGCCCACGGCCCAGCACTGTTCCCAGAGCCCACGGACCACCGCGGACAAGAACAAAGTACCTTTCTATCCCACATCCTGGTGCTTCTGTAGATGAGGCGTGTTGTCGGAGCTCTCGTTCTGTTAGGGAGCTGGGATTTGTGCCCAGCTGGCTCTCCGTGCAGGTGGTCTCTCCTCTCTGCTTTCTTCCTGGTAACAGCTTCCAACTTTTCTCTTTTCAGGCGCATTTCCTCCAGTTGCTGCCTGCCATGGAACAACAGTCTTGGTCACTGGTTCGGTAAGAAAGAGGCACGATAGGCTTATTATGAAGCCTTAATTCGAGGACATTTTACTGCAGTCAGAAGTTCTGTAGTGAACAGACCATAATACAAGCGTGTCAAGAAATGGGCCAGGAGCGCTTGTAAGAGAGACTCCCCCCACCGCAGGAAATGCCCTTGCATTAGGCTGTGCCTGGCAGAAGGGTGGAGGCCACTCGGACACGGTGCCTCCAGCGTCCGAAAGTCAAAGGAATATTGGATTTGCCTCTCAGGGGTCCGTGTGAGAGGAAGCTGCTTTGCTGTGGTACACGGCACATGCAGCTGCCTCCCTTGCAGCTCTCACCAGCTGACTCACATCTGTTAAGCAGCTGTGTCGCCCCCAGAAACGATCAGAACCAAGCGGTCTCTGTGCCCCCTCTGTGAGGAGTGGGCTTTCCGCAGGAGCAGCGTACCTGGCGTACTCCTCCCGTGCTTTGGATGACACGGTTTCCTGGAAGAGGGAGCCACTCTGCTTGAAAAATGGCTCATACTTGTCTGTTCCACGTGCCGGATAAATGCGCCGGTAGCCGCCCAGGTGCGAGTTCTCGTACTTCTCTGCCTGCGACAGCCAGGCAGCCTGGCTGCTCTCCGACTCCTCGCGCCTGCCAGCCAGGAGAAAGCACAGGCAGGGAGCTGCAATAGGAGACCCCAGGCGCTGTCCTGGCTGGGGGACAAGGGCCTAGCAAGCACTTTTCTCCCCATCTTTCCCTGTTTGGGAGCCTGTTTCACATGGGTGCACTGCAGGGGACCCACACAACCCACACCTCATCCTCCAGCTCTAGAGAGCTGGTGAAGGGTTTCAGATCTCCTCCAGCCGCCCAGGCTCACACCCTGCCCCCAGCCTTTTCACCCAGCTAGCCCACGTTCAAGAAGTTCAGTTAAAATGTGCCTATTCCAGGAATATTTGCCACCCTGCACGCTGCTGGGAGCTTTCCTCGCCAGTGGGGAGCTCGGTGTAGCTGAGGCAGCAGGGCCATGCACAGTGCAGGGCTAACACGCTCGGCATTGCCAGCCCGGGGTGATCTCAGGTCTCCTAACTGAAATGAGAGCTGGAGGGTGTTCCTGCCTCGCCCTGCACGGCAGGAAAAGCCCAGGCAGCTGGCTTATCTAACAACAGGCCGTGTGGATTCACTCATCATGAAAGGACATGCAGAGAAGGGCTGGGAAAACCCTCCGCCCTGGGAAAGGAGTCCTGCTCTAGAGAAGAGCCCTGTGCCCTGGGCGCTCTTGGCCCCTGCAGCAGCCGTGCGAGCGTCACTGTGGGCCCAGGGATGCAGGCACAGCCCGACCGCATGGAAGGACGTGAAAAGCAGGCGCAGCTGGGTGGGGATGACTCTGCACAGGGCCTAGAGCACCAGGCGTCTCAGATCGCCTGGGGCCCAGGGAGAAGCCCTGGCTCTGCCTTGGGATGCAGATGCTTGGGAGATCTCTTCTCAGAGGCTGTATAGCACCACGGCCTCTGGGAGTTTTAATTTGGAGACAGCCAGCCCTGGGTTTATCCTGCTACGCCACGCCCCATCTTTTCTCACGGGGCCCTGCAGCACTGTGGGGGAGAGCAGTACCTGGGTGTACGGAGAGTCTGATGGGGCTGGAGGAGCCGGTCCTTTGCCCGCTGTTTGTCCTCCTCCAGCACCTTCCTTTTGTTACAGGCATGCACGTTTATCAGGTTGATGGTATCGCAGAGGAGAGCATCCTTCACCTCGCGGTCTAGGCGGGAGTCCGTGGTGAAGCTGGGAGAGTGGTTCACCTGCCAAAACAAACGGCCAATCTAACCTGGCAGCTCCCAGCAGCCAGCTCAGTGGTCCCAGTCTGCCCCACCCCACGTTTCCCATGGATGTTCTTCCCTGTAACAGGAAAGAAGCAGAGGGCTGGTTGTGTCCCTCTGCAGTGTAAGGCCCACCGGCACCGCAGGTCATCCAGACCCCACAGGGCCACAGGCGGGGGGCAGCTCCCGTAAATCCAGGATGCTGTTACGGGTCAAGGAGTCCCAAGGGTCAGGGAACGCCCTGCTGTTGGAGAGGGCGCACAGGGAACGCGCTCTCAGGTCCTGCTTAGCCTACAGCAGGTTGCTTGGCTACTTGTCTTCACAGCCTGTTTAATTTTGGGAATGAGGTGGCCCTTTTTCATCAAACAAGTTCTGTTCATCCCACCACCCCTTGTTCTGGAGCCTTCCCGAGACGAGCTGACTCCCAGCTATCTGCTGCTTCCATGGGAAACTGCTTCAACACCATGGGAGACTGCCTCCTCACCTCTAGCAGCCACGGCTTCAACTTTCTGTCCAGCAAAATGTCAAAGCCCAGTATCTCAAAGCAGGCAGAGCCAGCGGTGTGGTTAGGAAAGCAGCTTTGGTAACTGTGCTTCACAACAGGGTGGGCTGAAATAAGAGTCTTTATAATAATGTCTTCAATATCTTCCCAGAGTTTGGTTGTGTTGTAGCTGTTAGCGGTCATCCAGGCACTCAGGGTGGACAGTTTCCTGTGTGGAGGACAGGAGATGACAGGAGCTGACCTGTGGTACCATGTTTGCCCCACGGAAAATGGAAGTAGAGCGGTGTCCCAAATGCAGCTTCCCTGCAGGGCACTGCGGTACCTGGGCAGGACGATACCTCTTACTGCCTGTCAGCTCATCCTGGACAAAGTTTTCATTACGTTTGTTGACAGCGTAATTGGTCAAGTGCATGCAGAGATCATCCTGAGAGAGGAACCACGAGAGACTGTAATTTACTCTTAACCACAGCGCGTAAATAGAACAGCCCCATTGGCACTGATCTAGCCGGCTTCGCCCTCTTCTGTCTCTGCTCCGTGGCGGGGACTGGCAGCAAGGAGTGAATCTCGCTGGTGATTCCCTCTCTGGCCAGAAGTTAGAGCCAACAGAGCGCTGCCTCTGTCCTTATCTCGGGGGAAAGCACAGCGGTCAGCTCCACAAACGGCATTCCAGCCGTGGCCCCACCGATAACAAGGGACTCCTCAGGACAGAAGCTGCAGAAAATTTCTGCAGATTCTTCTTCTTCCATTGTTCACCCAAAGCAGCAGACCTCTCCCAGACACGCAGGTATGGCAGTGAGGGAGGGCATATACCTGTGCAGCTCGGGGACAAGCGGGCAGGGAGCCAGAAGCCCGGGGCATCTCAGGGCAGGCTGTGGCCGTAGCGCCGCAATCCAGCACTACAGTCCACCTTCTGCTGGGGTTTTACAGGCCCCCGCTCGGAGACGGGCACGGCCACATGCCGCACCTTGCTCTCCCAGTAAACAGCCCAAACGTGGGGCCTGGGAGCAGATCTACTTCAGACACTCCTGAAACGCCCCCTGTGAGGGGGAGGAGGAGGTGCAGAGGGAGGGGAGAACAGGAAAGAAGGCTGGGTCCCACAAAACCCACCAGTCTGTCTTTTCAAGGTCTGGAATGGCCCTGGGAGAAACTAGGAACTAACACCTACAGATATTACACAAGTTTTTTGGAAGCTTCCCTTCTTTACCAGGTTTCTGCTGCTGGGATCGATGTACCTCACAGTGGCAAACCGGGCCAGACCCTCCTTGTAGACAAAAATCCTCAGCGGGTCACAAGATGTGACCAGCACGTAGATACGCATGTCAAATTTAAAGCCATCAATAAGGAAAGGCTGCGAGAAAAAAAGGCAGGAGCAAGCATGAGACAACAAAACATTGCTAGGCGTGCTGCCGACTCCGTGAGGCACGCTGCTCGTGCCGCTCCCTGGCAGCTCAGCAGCACGCAGAAAGGCAAGCTTTCGCGTGCCTCTGTGTGCCGCAGCCACCCCGGTGCTCCCGGCAGATCCAGGGAGATGGCAGGTAAAAGGACACAAGGAGGATGCTGGAAAAGCTAGGAGGTTGCAATCCTCCACCTACTCCGAGTACGTCGAGACTGTCCCCGTTACCTTAGAGATATACTGCTGACAGATCACGTGCTCTCCATGTTTGATCTCCTCTGGATTACGGGTTATGAAGATGCCTTTCCCTTGGCAGCCGCTGTCTGGCTTGCAGATGAACGTTCTGGTTTTCCTCGTGCGTCTGTAGGCCTGGAAATCTCCATAGCTGTGCGAGGAAGGGGCGACTGTTACAAGCTACACAAACCCAGCCTCTCAGCTCCTGAGAGTGAGGTACTCAAACCACGCGCTGCGGGCCAGCACGGACCAAATGTCTGCAGCAGAGAACTGTACGCTTATTCCTGATCTACGCGAGTTACAAACTGGTCCTCGTGTGAGCTGACAGAGCTCTCCTGGTTCCACCTTTTCCTGGCACACATCTCCACCGCTACCAGGAGGTTCCTAGGCAGCGGTCACCACTGTGCATGTGGGAGTCAGCAAGACAGTGGCTCTGCTGCCGCAGAGAGAGCAGGAGAAAATAAACAAGCAGTGGCTACAAAGGAGGGGAGGCCTTTACATCCCCTTTTATGCCAGCTCATCAGTAAGCAGGCAGGAGGCCACGGCCGCAGCATTCTGCGCAGGGCACGGAGGCTGGCGAGCCAAGTGCGCCCATCACGTTACGCGGCTGAGCAGCTCCAGTGGGAGCACAGCGCTCTGAAGAGACAAGCCCACACACCAATTAGTTATTTTGCTGTAGATGGAGAAGCACTGTCTCTCTAGTGGGCAGCAAATTTAGGGAAAGAGAGAGGCAAACAGGACAAATCCCCAAAAACAGTGCCAAGTGCAATCTGGGTGCGGGAAATGCAGCCTGGAGGGAAAGACGGGAGAACTAGGCCTGTGTGCTCCGGGAACGGGAGACTGAGAGGACAGGTGGCAGCAGCCTTCCCGGACAGGACACGCTATTAGCAAAACGCAGCAAAGCACCGTTCTCCAAGGCCAGCGCAAATGGGAGAAGAATTAAGTGCCCACATTTCAGCAAAGATGCTTTGGGTCAGATACGAAGAAAATCATTGTAACCGCAAGGAGAGTTCAGCTACCGAACAGGTGACGGGAGCCCTACTTCAGGGTCTTCAGGAAACGGCAGGAATAAAATCTGTATAAGAACGGGCATCTTGTCTCCTTACCACCCCAAACCCGGAGCGCCCTTCGGTCGCGTTCAGCGATGTGTCTGTCACTGCTTGCCTGTATGATCAGAGAAGCCAGGCCTTCTGCCCCGAGCTGGGCTAATCGGTGATGGTGTACACCTAACTGCACACCTGCAGCGCAGTGGCTGCACGCTCCCACTGCCCCCCGCCACAGCGTGCTCTGCGCAGCGGTGGGCAGAGGCGCAGGGCGCTGAGAGGACAGCGTCACAGCCGGCGGGTGGAACCGCCTCGCGGCCTCCCGGGCGAGCGATGGGCACCGACCCCTGAGGGCAGGGACCCTGCCACGCTGCCCTGCAGGTGCCTCTCCTGCTCCCCCTGAACTGCAGAGGGACCTTCACCGAAACACAGATTTACACATCCCGCTTGCCCACTGCCCTCTGGCTTTCCGGGCGGGTCCCTCTCCCCAGATTTAGCCTGTTGGTGTGCGGCCTGCGCAGCAGCACGGCATGCGTCGCAGGGGACGCCGTTCCACGGCCTAGTTCAGTCTGACAGGAACTGCGTGAAAGCAGCACCGCGTCTCAACGCCCCGATCAGCGCCAGGGAAGGTTACGAAGGCCCGGACCAAGGCACGAAGGCTCAGAGAGGCGCTCCCATCCTAGTCCTGGCTGCCAAGCACAGGGGCTCCCGTTCCTAGTGTCACACCCCTGTTCCCAGCGGCGTCAACGCGATCACTCACTCAGCTGGCAGGCACCAAGTGCGGGGAAATATATTGTACTCCTTGGGGAAGAGCCTGAGCATGCGGTTAAGGTTGCGAGCCAGCAAGTCCTTACGGCAGATCTCTATCATGCCTGGAAAATGGTTGATTTTCTGAAAGAGGTGCAGATGAAAAACAGAATCAGCAAAGGAATGGCAGGGGAAAGCCTGCGTGGGGAGAAACCGGCACGTAGAACAGGAAGCTGGGCTTGTGGTTGCCTTGAACCTCTGCCGAGGGACAAGATTGCGCTACAACTTCGCCAGTGTGATTTATCGGCTCGTTCCATCTCAGCCCTGAAGCTCTCCCTCCCTAGAGTATCACAGCTTCAGGAAGGGAGCCATTTGTCATCCAGAACCATTTATTTCACGCTGCATTAAAGGGGCTGGCAGCTTTCCAGTCCGCACTGCTAACTGCCAAAGCGTTGCCGATGGCACCGTACCAGCGACGCAGCAAAAGTAAAGGCTTGTGAACCTGCGCCCTCGGGAACCGATGCGGAGAAGGGGGCCCGGGTGCCAGTTTGGACACTTCCGTTTCATTCTGCAGCATGTTGGTGCGCTAGCAGCCCCCGTCTCGCTCTCCCTCCCGAGCTCTGCCTGCCGGCAGCCTTCACGTGGGGTATTTACCTGGAACCGCTTCATTTCCATGACGCGCTCCAGAGAGACCGAGCAGTCCGTCCAGTACACTGTCCACTCCTCGTTTTCTTCCGCTTCTTTCAGCCCGCAGCGCCGAGCCGCCCGCCGCACTGTACCAAAGCAAGCAGATGACAAGGGACCAGGCAGAGGATTCAAGTACCAGGGACTGTTAAATCCCCAGAGTAACCCGGGCCAGAGCGTGGAACAAACCTCTCCAGGCTGCAGTTCCACTCTCAGAGACGCCAGGTATTGGCGTGACCCTTCAGGAGGTGCCAGAAGCACAGGCTTTACCCGGCTGAACTCAGCCCAGCCTCTGGCTGCAGGTGTGCCCCATAAGCCCACACGCCCTGGGGCCCCAGAGCACCTCCTGAACTCCAGCAGGTGAGCCCACCGTGGGTCTGACACCTCACGGGCAGATACAAGTCTTGCGAAGGTAAGAGTTTCACCTTGGAAATCAAAGGTCTTTGGCAGCAGAACACAGAAGCTCCGGAGCAGAAGGTCGCTGCCGGGATGGTTTGTGTTAGCACCAGTTCTGACTTTGGCCTCTCACAGGGCTGGGGAGGCCATGAAGGTCAAGCACGCTAGGAACCATTGAAAACGGTTCTGGTTGCTGCGGCGCCCGCGCTGTCACACCACCTCCCGCTGCGCGTCCCCAGCCACCTCCGGCCACCACACTGCCCGAGGACGGTCCTAGGCAAAGCAGGCAGCGCCTGTCCCTCTGTGCAAAGACAGCGTTCCTTGCGCAGCTGACCAGGCTGCAACCTTCAACAACGCAAACGTGGCTGCACTGCTACAACAGTCGTCAGCAAATTGGCTGGTAACATCCCTCAAGGCTGGGAGTCAGACACAGCTCGCACAGCACAGCGCACGGCAGCACAGCGGGCCAGCTCCCTGGAGCGGGTCACTGGAGAGCGAGGGTACGGGGAGAGGCTCCGGGTACCGGTCCTGCTTGTTCCATCACCGGCTTTGAGTTAGAGCTGCGAGCTCTCAGCGCATTTCCCCGAGCACAGGTACAAGTCGTGCACCACAACTGCCCCTAACTAAACCCTTCTCACCAACTTCAGCAGGGGTGTGGGGGAGTCAAGGGCTCGCACTGGTGTCGCACCTTTTGTGTCTCTAAATCAGAGGGCATCTCAGTCCAAAGTCTGAAAAACTTTTCACAGGGCTCCAAGTCGCTTGCAGCCAACAGCTACATAAACTGAAAGCGACTGTGCAGTGGAAGGCCGGTGCCAGCGCTCCTCCCCGGCCGAGCGGGCACCCAGAGCTTGCCGTTGGCGGGCTGATCCGGAGGGACGCTCCGCAGCATCTCGGACTTACCGCTCTCGTACCTGCAGCTGGTCAGATTGATGGAGGGAACACTGGAATGGAAAAGAGACGACAGAAACAGCCGCTCAGCGAGGCACTGGGGGCCCGTCCCGGGCACAGGTGGGAGGGAGGGAAGCAAGCGCTCCTGCTCCCCAGAGCGAACAGGTGACGCTGATGGGAGCCGGGGGGCTCAGCAAGCCGCGGGGAACGGGGCGGAGAGCGGCCCCGAACCGCGACCTTCCT
>WHYT01013194.1:13053-24902 GCA_009806455.1 Tetrax tetrax
CACCGCGGCGCCCCGCGCTGACCCGCGCTCTCCCCGCAGGAGCTGACGTTCCTGAGCAAGCAGGAGATCCTGCTGTGAGTACTGCCGGCGGGGTGCGGGTCCCGGGCCTGGCCTTCCCTTCCCGGGACTCGGCGCAGGGCCCGGGCGGTGCCGATCCGCGGCTGGGCCGTTCCCGGTGAAGGGCTGCGGGCGCTGCGGGCGCGGTGCCGCCCTGCGGAGCGGGGCGCTGGCTGCGGGGCCGGCCCGGGACAGCCCCTTCCCCCTCTGAAGTGGCAGCCAGCTGGGCCCGCTCCTCTGCCCCGCTGCCGGTGTCCCGGGAGCAGGGGTGCGGATGCTGGCAGGGACCCGTGGGAAACGGGCCGCCCGCCTCTGCAGCACGGGGAAGAGGGGCCTGCGCTGGCCGTGCCCAGAGGGCTGCCTCCCGCGCCGCTCACGCCACAGAGCGTCTCTTGTTCTTGCCTCTTCAAGTGCCTACAAGAGGTTCAGTGAACTGCTGCCAAAGGAGGAGAGGGAGAACGCCTGCTCCGCGCGGGTTCCCAAGAGCCAGATCCTGACCTTGCCTGAGCTGCGGGTACGGTGCCTGGCAGACAGCGGGACGTGCTGCTGCTCCCCGGGTCAGGGTGTGTTTGGGCAGGGCCCTGTTTACCTGGCAGTGCCTGTACTCTGCCCTCGGCGTGCTGCTCCAGCAGGCACCTGGGGAAGGCGTTCACTTTCCGCACGTCAGCTGTGCCAACAAACAGCTTCCTCGTCCCCGCCGTGCCGCAGAGGATCCCGGAGATCCCTGCTGCACAAGGCCGCTGTCCTGCGATGGACCAGCGGCACAGTGGGGTACCTGCTCTTGCACGGGGTTGGCACCAGCCTGTGGCCGGCGTCTGCCGCAAGGGAGCCGGCCCGGCGCTGCCCGCCCTGCCCTGAGCCGTTCCTCTGTTGGCAGGCAAACCCCTTCCAGCACCGGATCTGCCACGTGTTCTCCACCTCAGAGGACAGGGATGACAGCATGTCATTTGAAGACTTCCTCGATATGCTGAGCGTCTTCAGCGACTCCGCTACCTCCGACGTCAAATCCCACTATGCCTTCCGCATCTTTGGTAAGGCTGAGGGCGGGGGCCATGCCCTGAGCACCCACAGGGATGGGGATGGTGGCTTCCCTGTGGAAACTGCTGGTTTGGCGCGATGATGTGTGCAGAGAGGTGCAGCGTGGAGCTCACCGTGTCCTCAGGCTGCCAGGCCCTTTTCTCACCAAGCGTGGGTCCCTGTGACTCTCTGGGGTCACTGCAGCCCTGCCAAAACTTAACTTTCTTCTCCCCAAAGACTTTGATGATGACGGGATTCTGGACAGAAAGGACCTGGAGCAGCTGGTGAACTGTCTGACGGGGCAAGGCGAGGGGTCTGGGCTGAGCAGCGCGGAGATGGAGCAGCTCATCCAAAACGTGAGGACTGTTGGGCAGGGCAGGGCCTGCTGCACGGTCGTGGCCACGCAGAGCTCACCACTTTCCTTTCGCTCCCCTCCAGATCCTGGAGGAGTCCGACATCGACAAGGACGGCACCATCAACCTCGCCGAGTTCCAGCTCGTCATTTCCCGCTCCCCGGACTTCGCCAGGTACGGCCTCCAGTGGCACAGCTTGTCCCGGGGGGGCTGTCTGGGGGTTTGCCCGCCCCGATGCTGTGCTGGCATTGGGCAGAGCTCTCGGTGGTGGCAAGGCAAGGCTACCCGGGGCGAGGTCTCCTGTAACAGCAGAGGGAACTGCATCTCACGCTAACTCTGCGGGGAGCCTCTCCCACACAGCGTCCCTGTAGCACCGGGCGCTCACAAACTGCATGTGACCCAGCGAGGAGGTGCAGAACCTGTCGCGTCTCTTGCAGCTCCTTCAAGATCGTCCTGTGAGCACCCTGTGGCTCTCCAGCAGAACTGCTCCTCCAGCTGCTGTAGCTCTTTGTGGTCTCAGACGTTTCCTCATTCAGCAAGCAGAGCGGCAGAGGCCCCTGCTCCTCACCAGTGCCTTAGGCAGTGCCTCCTGCTCCCCTTTCACCGAGCTGGGGCCCTGGGAAGCTGCCTTGCTGCGGCCGCTCTGCTCTCCCAGGATCCGATTTTAACACCTTATGCAAACCAAGGGCAGCTTGGGGGGTGTGGGGAGCTACACAGGCGTGCTCCTGGCTGGGGGGCATGCTGCACCGAGCGCAGCCCCCTGCCCTCCGTACCACTTTGTGCCTTCCACGGGCTGGCAGGGAGCTGCCTCCCTCTGCCGAGCCCCTGCCCAGCTCTCCTGTCTTCCCGGGGCCTCCATGCTGCAACGTGGGTCCCGTTCTCTGAGCAATAACCCGGACGCGGGTCCCGTTCTCTGAGCAATAACCCGGGCGCGGGTCCCGTTCTCTGAGCAATAACCCGGGCGCGGGTCCCGTTCTCTGAGCAATAACCCGGGCGCGGGTCCCGTTCTCTGAGCAATAACCCCAGCGGCACTGCAGATGTGCCGTCCCGGCAGAGCTGTCCCCCCGGGGCTGAGGCCGCAGGATGCCTTCCTGCCCCGACGGGGATGCGCAGCCCCACGGGATGCTCGGGGCCTGCTCTCCTTTTCTTTGCCCCCTCCTCTGGCTCGAGCTCAGCAGCTGCTCTGCCTGCCCTGGCCTCTTCCTCCCTCTGCTCCCACGAGGACACAAATAAAGGGCTCTGGTTTCACCCTCCGCTCTGTGCCGCCTTTGTCTTGCCGTGGGGACGGCGGAGGGGGCTGCTGCGGGACCGGTGCCACGGGGGTGCTGGGGACACAGCCTCCGGCCGGGCCCCTCTGCCCGCGCGCCAGCCGCGGCTCCGGGGGACAGGTCCCACATCCTGCGCGGTGACAGTCCTTTCCGTGGGCCACCTCCCTCCTCCAAATCCGGGGACTGTGCTCAGCCGCACAAAGAGCTCGGCTCTCAAGCGAGAGGCACAAAGGGAAATCCAGGACGGGCGTGCAGCCACCTTTGCTGCAGGCAGCGCCGGGGCCCTTTGTGTCTGCTCACCCATCAGGCTTGGCCCTGGCCCACTGCCCGCCGCGGGCACTGGCCCTGCCTGGGCTTCGCTGCGAGCCCCCGGCCGCCCCAGCAGCGCTCCCGCCATGCCGGCAAACCCGCGGAGCTGGAGCCAATCCGTGAGGCGAGGTCCAGGCTGCGGCACCGTGTGCCGGGGCTGGTGCGGTGCCGGGGTCCAGCTCACCCTGCAGGAGCACCCGCGCCAGGGTGGAGCGGCTGGCGGTTGTCCCGGGGCGCCGGCGCGGCCGTTTCTCACGTACCGGCTCTCGCTCGCGGCGGTGCTGGCCCTTCCAGCTCAGTGCCCCGCAGCACCGATGGTATCTGCCTGCTGCGGCCTGCGGCCCGGGGGCCGTGTCTGCTGGCACCGCACCAGCCAACGCCTCCGGTGGCTTTTTTGATGTCCCAGAACAGGCTGGGCAGGAAGCGCGGTTGGGTCCAGCCGGGAGCGATGCAGTGCCCGTCCCTGGGGGAGCCTGCCCCGACACGCCAGCTCCAGCTCGGTGTGGAGCTCCCTGCTCCCCCCAGCCCCACGCTCGCGCTGCCGCCGCTTCCCAGGCACAAGGGCTCACAGGCAGCGCTGCGCCGCAGGTCCCAGTCCTGGCCGTCACAGCTGGCAAAGAGCTGGGGTCTGCCTGCCGCTGTGCGGGACAGGGACAGGGACGTGGCCGCTCCCTAGGCTGGCAGCAAGGTCCCACACGCAGCACAACGCCGAGGTCCTGGGCAAGGGGGCTGCCACAGCCCCTCTCTGGCCAGAGGCCACCCTGCTCCCAGCCCCAGGCCCCCACTTTTCTTCCTCCCGGTCACCTCTGCCTTCCTCCACCTCCAGCAGTGCTGGGACAGCCTCACCCCATTGCTCTGCAGCTCCCCCCTTGCAGGGGCTGCTCCGTTCTGTCCCCCCAAGACGGCCCGCCGCAGCACACACCGCCACGCGCAGCCCCAAAACAGCCGAGCGCTGCCCAAGCTTGGAGCCGTGGATGCACAGCACCCTGACAGCAGGGTCACAGGGACCCTCGGGCACCGGCCCGGGGCCGCGCCGCTGCCAGCGCACACGGCCGCTTCCCTGCGCCGCCCCGCAGCCCAGCCCGGCTCTTGGCCAAGCTCACAGGGACTTGCGGGAGATCTGACCACCGGCTCGACGCGCCTGCCTTCTCCGTCTGCCTGTCCCGCCCGGGCGAGGGGCAGCCGGACACGGGCAGGTTCCCCCCGACCGCAACGAGAGCCGCACACGGTTCCTTTCCATGGGGCCGCCGGGACAGACCCGGCCGTGTTCGGCCCCGAGAAGACGCGCAGCCCTGCCAGCTGTGCGGGTGCAGCAGCACACACGCGTCCAAAGGAGACACCTGGACTTTATA
Organism: Tetrax tetrax; assembly: GCA_009806455.1. Classification (NCBI taxonomy): domain Eukaryota; kingdom Metazoa; phylum Chordata; class Aves; order Otidiformes; family Otididae; genus Tetrax; species Tetrax tetrax. The sequence goes on from WHYT01013194.1 coordinate 17,410, forward strand.
TAAAAACCACAGACGTTTCTGCACACACACGCGGGAACGCGGGAACGAGTCGCTGCTCAGCCCGGCGCAGGGCGAGCGCCACTGCCCGCTCCCTCCCCGGGAGACGATTCACATTTTCAACGTATTAAAAACGAACCAAGCACAGACACACAGCACATGCCGCGGGGTCGCTGCGCCCGCACCGCCCAGCTGCACACCAGGCTCCGCGTCCCACCGCGGGACGTCACAGTGAGTTAGGGTGCAAGGGGGCTGCGGCCACCCCCTCCTGCCCTCTGCATAGAGGGGGCCGGGGCCCCGCGGAGCCAGGGCCGCGCCAGCGGCCTGAGCCAGGCGCCGTGCCCGTCCCCGCAGTGGTGATGCCGGGCTGGGGGAAGAGTCCTGCACGTTCCTGGAAGGCACGAAGCACCCCTCACGCCCGGAGCCGCCAGTGCCATCCCGAGGAGCCGGAGCAGCCAAGGCAATGCCCGAGGAGCTCCCCGGCGGAGCCGAGCCCTGACAGGCGACGCGGGGCCAGCCCTGCCAGCTGGGCAGGTGCCGCAGCGGGACGCGAGCTCCGGGCATGCACACACAGACAACACGGACCCCGGGCACAGCGCTGGTCCGGCGAGGCTCAGCAGAGCAGAGGTGGTCGTGGGCAAGGGCTCGGCTCGCCCCCGTCACACCACCGAGTCCTGGATCTCGGAGCCCAGGCGCACCCGGGGTCTTTGGCAGGCAGGAGACACCTCCACGAAGCTGTCCCGGACGTGGAGGGGCCTCTTCTCCGACTCGGAGAAGGCGCGCGGGGGGCCCGGGGGCTCGTGCACGGGGGTGCTGACGATGTAGTTGTCCTGCAGGGCCTGGTAGCCCTTGTGCTCGGGCACCGTGCTGGGCAGGCTGCTGCCGTTCAGGGGCAGGCTCTCCACCGGCTTGCGGGGTGGCTTCTGGTGCCGACCGGGGTCGCTGGGCTCCAGCAAGGCTTTCATGCCGTCGCGGTGCCGGTGCAGGAGGAAGAGGGCCAGCACGAGGACAGCGGCGGCGAAGAGCACGCACATCACCAGGAACTCGGTCCAGTAGGTCTTGCCGTCCAGCCGGGCTGCGGCACTGCCCACCGCGGAGGTGCTCCGGGACGTGCTGACGGTCTCCAGGGCATCCCGGCCGGTGGCCACCTTCCTGCCGGACTCCGGCAGCCCGTGGGCTGGCTCCTGCACGCTCACGCAGTAGCTGGCCATCAGCTTGCGGAAGCCCTCCTCCAGCGACCAGCACTCGTAGGTGCCCGCCCGCTCGGGGCTGCCCACCAGGATGAGGGCCCCGTCAGGCAGCACCAGGTAGGAGGCGTTGACGGGCGCCCCGTCGTGCAGCCAGCGCCGCGAGGCCAGGTTGGAGAGCGGCCGGCACGGCAGCGGCCGCACCGCGTTGGGCGGCAGCTGGATCCGCTGGCACGGGGTGCCCGAGGCTGCGGGGAGACAAGCCGTGGGGACATCAGTGAGGCTGTGGGGACCTCAGTGGCGGGCGCGAGGGTGAGGGGGGTGCTGAGCAGGACCCTGGGGAGTGTCAGAGCCACCAGTACGCAGCACCCGCCGGAGCTCACCTGGGGGCAGGAGGACGCGAGGCCGGGGCTGGGAGGCGTTGGCCGGCTGGCAGAGCCGCTCGGTGTCAGCGCCCTCGATGTCCTGCGCCCAGAGCCTGCGGACGGAGCGGGTCAGGGCGGCGGGGTGCCACGGGGTGCACGGGGAGGGAGAGGGGGCGCAGCACTTACTGGGGGTGCGCCGGGGCGTGCAGGGCAGCCCTGCGGCAGGCGCCCCGGCTCCACGCGCAGAAGGGGTCCCGCGCCAGCACGCACTCCCCGCAGCTGCGGTACAGGCTGCAGTTGGCAAAGGGCACTTGAGCCACGGCCGCGTAGGTAGCTGCGTAGACGAGGCCCTGCGGGAGGGGACGCAGCGGGGTCAGCAGCACGGCCGCAGCCCCGCAGCAAGGTCGGCTCCGCACCCCGTGCTCTCCCAGCCTCCCTGGCCGCCAGCACATTGGTGGGATCTGCCCTACGCGGGCTGAGCCCACGGCACCCCCCGCCCTCGCCCCAGCCCCGGCGCGCCCGTGCCCGGCTCCTGCCTGGTCCTGGTCCAGCAGCAGCTGGAGAACGGGCTGTCCGGCGGGGAAGAGGCGGATCTCCTCGATGATGTGCACCCCGTGGTTCACGCGCACAGCCTTGTGCAACCGGCCGTCGTCTGCAAACACAGGGGCCGTGCTGAGCGGGGCTGGGGGCACGCAGCTCGCCGGCACCCTCCCCTCAGCGGCCCACGGCCGCACTCACCCGTGCCGAGGAAGAGGACGTCGTAGGTGCCGTGGAGGCCCTGCACGCGGTGGACGCCGATCTGCTGGTAGTGCAGGCGGCTCTGCAGCAGCAGCGGCTGGCTGCGCACCGCGCTGTCCATCAGGAAGTGGTCCTTGATGAAGTTCAGCACCCGGTCCGGCATCTGGAGGGACGAGTTGATCTTCAGGTGCCGCGTGTGGCTGGTGATGCACTGCGGAGAGAGGAGGGGGCTTGGCCGGGGCACGGGGCAGCGGGCGGGCGAGTGGCCACGCTGTGGTGGCGGCCAGCACCCGGAGAGCGCGAGGGGCTGCCCCCTGCCCAGGCAGGCTCCGAGGAGACACGTACCGTGCCCGGCCGGGGCTCCGGCACGGGGCTGGTGTCTGTGTACCACTGCTGCGTCTCGCGGTTCACCTCCTTGTAGAGCCCGCCGAAGGCCTGCTGCACGCTGCGCATGGGGAAGGCGCACACGGCTGAGCTGCCCAGGCCGCCCTTGTTCCTGGTGGGGGAGAGGCAAAGCCCGCAGCAGGGTCAGGCAACCCAGCTCTGCCATGCACCCCCCTGCCGCCCTGGGACCCTGAACGTGGCCGGAGCTGACCTGCAGCTCCTTGGCTGCCCCTCGGGCAGCGCTCCCGGCTCCCCAGCCCGCCCTCGCCCGCTGCTCACCACTGTGAGGTGAAGACCCCGTAGAAGAGCGTCTCCCTCCAGCGCAGCTCCCCCGGCGTGAGCACAAAGACGTCCTGCAGCACATTGAAGGGGAAGCCGTCCTCGGGGTGGGAGCAGAGCAGCTGTGCCTTCAGGAAGGTGGTCCACCGCCGCTGCAGCACGCGCTCCCCGCCCTGGTCGCCCTGCGTGGCGCAGCGGGTCAGGGCGCGATGTCTCAGCCGCCTGGCAGCGGGGAGCTGCAGGGCTGGGTGAGTGGAGCAGGGGTCTGGCCGTCGGCGGAGTAGAGCCGAGGCCCTGGGGGAGCAGCCCCGGTGTCGGGGAGGCACAAGCGAAGCAGCCTCCAAGGCGCCCAGGGGAAGGGAAACATGACTCGAGGGGAGGACGGGGCTTGCATCCCCTCCAGCGAGGGGGCAGAGGAGACAGGGAAGGGTCCCTGCCACCAACGGGGCTGGCAGGAGCAGCGTCTGGAGCTGCAGCCCTGGGCTGGGACTACGGAGCCGTAACTGCCCCAGAGGGGTCTCTCTCCCCAGGGGCGCTGGTCCCCTCCTGAGGCACCCGGGAACCGGGGGATGGAGACGTGCAGGGTGGTCCCATGCTGCCCCAACCCCAGCAGCGAGCGACATCCTGGGCCACACACACCGCCCTGCGCCCACCTTGCAGACGCGCGCGATGCGGGAGACGATGGTGTTCTCGAAGTAGTCAAACTCTTTGCCGGTCTCGCTGAAGAAGAAGTAGACCTTGTCGTCGTCGCCCTCGGGGTTGCCGGCGGGCAGGCTCTCCCGTAGATAGGCTGAGCCCACGAAGACCGGGTCTGGGGGCACGGGCACCCTCAGCATCGCCCTGTCACCATGCCAGTCCCCATCCCCACGCCTCCGCAGACCCCGCCGCGCCGGCCCCGGCTCTCACCCTGCAGCCAGTTGAGGGAGTTCTCTGTCTTGAGGGCGATGCGGCTCTCCTGGCTGCGGGAGATGGTCGGCTCGTTGCCCTGGAAGTTGCTGACTGTCCCAGCGTAGAGCTCGCCGTCTGCCAAAGAGACGCTCCTGCTGGGACCCGGCACGCGCGGCCCGGCACAGCCCGTGGCCCCGCTCCCCTGCCGGGGTCCGTGCCGGCCCGGCCCCGGTTCATCCTGGCTGAGCAGCCAGGCACCGCAGAGAGGGCGAGGGTCCCGGGGCGGCGTGCCTTACCGACCATGACGGCCGTGGACCGGTACTCGGGGTCGAAGGGGCAGCGTCCCTTCCCGTCCTCCAGCAGCACCTTCCCCGACGTGTCCCGCTCCAGGCTGAAGCGCTGCACGTTCTGCAACAGGATGGGGCTGTGAGCCGGCAGCACCGCCAGCGCCCAGGACCCCCGCCGCAGGGCCCCAAGGGCAGAGGGGGAGCCCGCGGCCCCTGGCCCCGCTCCCCGTGCTCACGATGTAGGCGCACGCCGGGCTGAAGGCACAGGTCCCGCAGGTGTAGAGGTGGGTGCTGTTCAGCTGCAGCAGCATCTTGATGTAGTTGTGACAGTCCCTCTGCAGGGGCGAGGGGACCTGGCTCAGCCCTCCTGCCCGCACGCACCCCGGCCCGGGGCGCTGCCTGCTCCCACCACAGCCCCTGGACGCCCACCGCAGCAGGGCTCACCTGGGGGTCCTTGCCCTTGAACACACACTGCCTCTTCTTCTCCTCATCCGCGCTCCACGGCAGCTGCAGGGAGGGGACGGTCACTGGGAGCCCCTTGCCACTGGCTGGTCCCCACACACCCCCTCGCCTCGGGCTGGCGGAGCCCGTGCCCCCAGCATCGCCATCCCCCCCACCCCAATCGCGCCGGCGAGGCAGCCGCTGGCTGGGCCCGAGCACCGCGCTGCCCAGGACACCAGAGCCGGCTCGGTGCCCCCTCCCCGGGGGCTCCGCGGTCCTGCAATGGCGTGGTCCCTGCCCGCGCGCTCACCCTGCGAGCCGGCGCGCCGCGCTGGAAGTGGCTGGTGTTGACGGCGAGGAGCAGCTCGCGTGCCCCGAGGTAGAGCGTGCCGCCGTCCGGGCTCAGCAGCAGCGCTGTGTAGTTGGACACGCCGGGCACCTCGAAGCGCCGCACGACCCGCTCGGCCGAGTCTGGGGAGGGAGAGCGACGGGCGTCAGCCTCACACAGCCTGCACCAGACCCCCCAGGACCACCGCGCCACAGCTCATGCCTGGCCTCGCACCTCGGCTGCGCTCTGCACGGAGCTGCCAGGGCGGGATGTGGCTCGCGCACGCGGTCAGACGCACGTGGCACCGCGCCGCAGTGAACCGTGTGCGGCCGCGGCAGCGCCCGAGGGTGGCCTCCGCGCTGCCGCCAGCACGAGCCACCGCCTGTCCCGGCCCCGGGGACGGCCCCAGGGCACACTGCATCGTCCTGCCCGGCACTGCGCCCCGCAGCCAGGCCTGCGCCCGCCTGGCCGCACGCAGCCCCCGGCGCTCAGCCCTGCGGCACGGGTGGCCCAGCCCGGCCCCACAGGGACCCCAAGCCCACCACGCCCGCAGCAGGGAGAGACGGGTGGCGGGACTGGCTGCCCACCCCGGCCCCCGGGCCAGCCCCGGCGGCTGCCCGTGCCCTGAGTCACCCAGCGCCCATCCCGCGTGGGTGGCCTGGCCCCGGAAGCCCTTCCTCTCCCGCAGCCGCTCTGAAATCAGACCGGCCCGGCTGTGTCAGCGGGACACGTCGGGCTGACTCACACTGCCAGCTCCCTCACGCCTGACCCCCCGTGCCCCGGGGACACCCCGACCTCCCCCGACCCCCTGCCTGCTCCCAGGTCGGCGCCGGGACAGCCCTGGGGCTCCCGGCAGCCCCTGCTTTGCATGCGCCCCTGCAAGGGCTCGAGGTGCCACGGTGCCAGCAGCGATGCAGGGTCAGACCCTGCTCCCCTCCCCTTCTCCCATTGCTCCACGAGCCCTGGCTGCGGCTGGATGGAGCAGCATCCCACCATCCCGGGGGGCTCAGCTGGCCCAGCGCCCGCCCCAGCTCCGTGCAACAACGCAGAGGGAGGGATGCCAACCCCCCAGGGCATCCTCCTGCCAAGGGTCCCGCGCCCCAGCCCCGGGGCGACATCACCTGCAGTGGGCACAGCCCAGCACAGGCAGCAGAGGGGCGGCGGAGGCCCCTGCGCCCCCCAGAGCTGTCCTGGCCCAGGGAGCCACGGGAGCCAGTGCTGGCTGCCAGGGGACCTGTTAGGACAAGACCTGCTTCTTCCAGACAAACCTGCTGCAGGCACATCCAGCGCTCCCAGGGGAGCAGCTCGCCAGCTCCTCCCTCCCGCCAACCGCAAGCCCCACGCCGCCGCGGTCCCCACCTCCCCGGGAGCCACTGCCGGGTGCACACAAGCCCATGCCCCCCATCCAGCTCCCCCCAGCAGCGCAGGGGGTCCAGGTCGGGACCCCCGGGTGCTGCCCGTGAGCTGCAGCGCCTGTGGCAGGTGGGCAGAGCTGGGCCAGAACCGGTCTGCGCAGGCAGGGCTGGGCAGTGCGGCTCGACGCGGCTTGGCACGGCATGGCACGACGCCGAGCAGGGCTGTCCTGCTGGCTCCCAGGCCTCCCGTCCAGCTCAGCGGGTCCCAAATCCGCTGGTGCCACCACAACCGTGGCTGGCGGTCACGGGAGCACGTGGCGAGGCCACGTCCACGCCGACAAACCGCAGCATGCCGAGCCAGGGAGCACTCCCAGCTGCCCGCGCCTCGCTGCCAGAGCCAGCCTGGCCCAAACCACGGCACCCTCCCAGGCTGCCCAGCCGGCAGCCAGCGCGGGACGGGCTCCGCTGGCCAGTGGCAGCTGGATTTAGCCACCTTCCGCAGCACAGCCAGCCCAGACACACGTGGGCGGCCCCCACCGCGCCACAGCCCCAGTGCCGGACGATGGAGCTGGGCCTGGCAGCTGCCGATGCCGAGCCCGAGCTGCCCGCAGAGCGTACCCTGCTGCCAGGGGGTCTCTGCAGGGTGAGAGGGGTCTGCGGGCCAGCCCCCCCACTTGCCACTTGCCAGGCCTGGCCTCCCGGCTGTCCTTCCCCCAGCGCAGCCCGAGCCCGCTGCGTCTGCGCTCTGACGGGGGCTGCAGTGGGTCGCCGAGGCACAGGGCACAGCAAGGGGTGGCACGGAGCCTGGGGACACAGGGCCTGCAGGCACCCAGCTGCCTGGCGAGGATGAAGCCGCAGGGCAGAACGGGTGGGCAGGGCCCCCATGGCCGGCTCACCCTGTCCCACACTCACGCAGGACGTGGTGGCCACCGTTGCACCACCGGGTGCCCCAGACCCGCTCGTGCCCTTGGTGCGGGTCCAGATGCTGGGAGGCACCCTGCTTCGCACCCTGACCGCCACGCCTGCAGCCCCACAGCAGCCCCCGGGCTGCACCCCACTGCCCTGCATCGCCCCGCGTCCCTGAGCAGCACGGCCGCCCCAGCCCCAGCCCCAGCCCCAGCCCCACGGCGGGACACGAGCTGGGGCTTGCCGGGCCGGCTGGGAGGGTGTTGTGCAGCCTCAGCACCGCCGGCTGTCACAAGGCGTTTCCACGCAGGGCGGCGGGGCCACCCTGTCCCGCGGCG
>WHYT01013194.1:81578-98716 GCA_009806455.1 Tetrax tetrax
GCCCCGCACAGAGATCCCCGCCCGCCTGCGAGGGCCGCGGAGCGACTCCCACCTCCCCGCTCCGCCATCCCAGCGCGCCCACCCGCGACCCCCACCCTGCCCCCGACCCCAGCCAGGCCCGAGCAGCGGCTTCCTTTGGGATCTGCTCCGGGAATTCTTGCGGGAACCGAGGGAGCCGAAATGAGGAGCCCTGTCTGGCCAGGGATGCTGGGGTCCCGCCGCTCTGGCGAGAGGAGCCGGAGGAGGTGGGAAGCAGGGAAGGCCTTTCGGCTTGGTCCTGGATTCTGTTTCCCTCCCTGGGGCACAGTTTCTGTTTCTACATACACTGGATGTCTCTTCCAGCCCAGTTAAGATCTCACTTTCCCCAAGGATTTCTCCACAGCCACTTACACAGGACGATGGCCACCCACGCGCCTCCTCCCGCAGCGGCGTGCTGTCACCCCACTCCCGGCTGGGGACGGGAGGGCACCGCCGGATCCCGCTCCCCACAGCGGGCACCAGCCAGCGCCCTGCAAGGGCAGCGCGGGACCGGGACAGCCCCACATCCATCCCGCACAGCCTCTGGGACAGGAGAGGGGAGAAGGGGTAGGAGGACACCCAAGTGTCCTCCCCACGTCTCCAGCACCACGCAGCGGCCAGCTGGACACCCCCCAACACAGCTGTGGGTCTCTGTGCTGAGCACGAGCACCACAAGACAAGGAAGCCGAAATGACGACACCCCGACATATGCTCCCCAGACCAGCACTGGTACATTTGAAGAACAACCACCCTAAAACAGGGGCTTTTAGGAAAAAAATAAATGAGATTCCTACTCCAGGGCACTCTGAGAAAGGGGACGAGCTCCGCTCCTCCTCAGTAAGGAAATAAAAGCCTGTGTTACACCAATCCCTCTCCACACCTTTCCCCATCGAGCGCACAAGCCCTGGTACGTGAGAAATGGAGTTTCGCTGCTCAGGACCGTGAGGCCGCCACACTCAGAGCTGCGCACACACCGCGGGGAGAGCGGCGAGGAACGGGACAGCTGCTGCTGTTTCACTTCTCGCTCTCACTTCCCCGGTCAGCCTTCTCGGGTCTCGCAGAGCGGGCTGGAAACGCCGTTTCCCAACACACTGGCCCGTAAGGCTGGGTCACGTATTTCATCTCCCCCGGGAAACGCCCCGACACCCCTCGGGGTGCAGAGCGCCGCCTAAACCTCCGCTCTCCCGGAGCCACCTCGGGTCCTGCCCAAGCAGCAGCCCCGCGTCGGGCCGAGCACAGACCTGCCCCCGCCAGCCCCATCTGCGGGGTTGTGAAATCCTGTTTTCTTTCAGCATCTCTCCTCCCGCTCCTGGGAGGTTCTTTCTCGGTGCAATCTGTTCTCCTGCCTTTCTCAACACAGCCGGGAGCCGGGCTCGGCCCTGGCACATCCCGGCGGTTCCTGCCCGCCGCCGCCCCAGAGCCTCTGCCACCTCCGCGCTCGCCTCCTGCTCTCCGGGCACAGTTTATTTTTTTAACGCAGGTTTCACTTCCTGATGTGATTTTACTTCTGTTTACCTCCCTCCACCTTCAACCACCCAACCGCCTCTCACCCGGGGACACCAGGTCCCCTCCCGCAGCAGCGTTCTGTCCAACAGCCCCTTCATCCTCTGGTACATTTCTTGCTTAATCCAGATTTTCCAGCACTGCCCCGGACAAAGAGCCATCCATCTCTGGACACTTCTCCTTCCTCTTTGCTCTTCTACCTCCCCCAGCCTCCACCACCTTGCCCCGTCCCACCTGGCCCCTCCACCAGCGCCACTGCAGCCAAACCACAGCAGATCCCATCTGGAAACACAGCTCCTGGCATTCCTAAACTGGGCAGCCTAGAAAAGTTACATCCCGTTCATGACAACCTCACCTGTGCAGGGACACAGGCTCCGCCTGCGATGCCCCAGATCTGACAGAGGGACGCGGAGCAGAAGAGGCACCAGCTCCCACAACCTGCTGTCCCGGCTGGAGGTGCCCTGCAAGGGACCGCAGCTCCCAGCGCCTCTCCCCTCGGCGCGGTACGAATTGTCACACGGACCCTTTTCCTTCAGGCTCCGTTTCCCGACCAAACGCCCTTCTCCTCTCTGCACCAGCCCCAGAGGCAGCAGGGCGAGGGCTACAAACACCAAACTTCACCCACCCTTCCTGCAGGAAAGGGACCCAAGGGCACCCACACCCCAAAGGTTTGGGAGCTTTACCTTCCGCAGCCATCCTGGGGAGCCGTGACCCCCACAGGGACACAGACCCCTCCTCACTGCCGGCCCCCCTTATCTCTGCCCCGTCAGGGGTAAGTGCCCGCACACGGGCGGGTGCCCGGGCACAGCTGGTACCAGCAGCGGCTCAGCTCCGCTCCCTCACCCTCGCACCTGCGTTTGGGTGCCCGCCCTACCACCAGCCCCACCGCCACCCCGGGGGGGCTTCGGGACTCGTCCCCCGCTGAAGGAAAACCCAGGGTGCAACCTGAGCAATGCCACCGTGCTGTCCCGGGCGGGCAGCGGGCAGCTCCCGAACGGCCCCGCGGCTCTGAGCCTGCGCTGCGGCCGCTCCCCAGGGCGGCGGCAGCGGGGTGCACCCACGGGGCGCACGACCACCACACCTGAACTGCGGTGGGCTCCCACCCACGGCAGGCACCATCGGGGCTCACGGCTGCGGGGCCCCTTCGTGGGAGCCCTTTGCAAAGCCTGCTGCGGGACCCCCATTGTGGGACCCCCATTACAGGACCCCTCCGTCGAGCCCCCCACCACCCCAGGGGGCTGCAGGCTGTCCCCCAGCTCTCGGCGTGTGGGGCAGACACCGTGCAAAGCTCCTGGGGCACTGGGGGTGAGCCCGAGCTTAAATCGGGGCTAAAGACAACGGGGTGAAGTTGGGCACACGAGGGGATCTTGTAGGGGAGGAGGTGTTAAAACTTCTTGACAGTTTTTAACAGAAAATGGGTGATCTGTAATATTAGTGAGAATACCTTTGATTTTATTTTTCTTCCTTTCTTAAAAGAAGCTTTCATTTAAATTTAATAAAGGAAAAATCAGTCTTTCATCTTTTTGTGGTTTTCACATAAAGCTGCTCAAAGCACCCACAAAAATTCTAACAGAAAAATTGTTTTCCCTGGAAATCACCACAAACAACTACAATGATTCACAAAACCGATCCAGAGCGTTTGTCCTGCACCAGGCCTCAGGATTTATGAGTCCATCTTGGCTTCACTGGACACCGAGCTGGGGCCGGGCGAGGGGAGGGTGAGGGGGTCTCCCCTGCTCTCGGGGGCCGCGGGACGGGAAGGGCACGTGTCCGTCGGCTCCAGCACTGGGCCCGGCCGAGCCCAGCCGGCCGCACGTGGCACGAGCCCCATCGCCGCGGCTGGTCACGGGCAGGGGCTGCGGGACGCGGGGGCACGTGCCTGACCCTGGCTCCGCGTCGGCGGCAGAGCCGAAAACACCGCTTTTCGCCTCCCAACCGACGTCCGGTGCAGATAAACTGGACTTTAAATAACGAGCCAGAGTCCTGAGAAACGGGAAAGGGGCCGCGCGGTGCGGGGCTGCTGCTGCCAAATACACTCTGCGTTTTGACAGAAATCAAAACAAATTTTAAATTCGATCAGTGTCTCCATGTTAGATACTATCTAACGCCATTTTCTAAGGAAAACTTTTGTTAATGACTTCTCTAGAAAAAAGAAAAAGCTTATTTGTTGTAAGCTGAGGAGGAAGCAGAAGTGCTGCTCCAGCCTGGAAACGCGTTCCGACAAGGAGAGACGCACACGGTGTCGCGTGCATCACGTGAAGCGGTTCTGGGGGGGGAACGATCATCTTCGGGGCTTTGATTTTAGAAAAAAAAGGATACAACCTACATTTTGCAGCGTGATATGGAAAACGTTTTTAGCAAGACTGGGTGGGAAAACAAGTTGAGGAAAAGGATGAGTTGAGGTCGGTATGAGAGACAGGGCTGGGGACAGGACCCAAACCCCCCGGCCCGTCCACGTCTCTTTCAGTGACTGTCACCCCGACTGTGAGAGGTAAATATTGATGTTCGTGGCCACCAGGTAATTGACGAACTCTGGAGGGGAAAAAGGAATGTTTAACAAACAACGGGAAGTGGAACACGGACAGCGAGGCGGAGCAGGGCCCGGGCTCTGCCTGCCGGGCTGGATCCCCGCCTGCCGCCCGCCAGCGCTCCAGACTCCAGCGGGCACGGGCGCAGCGCGGCAGCCTGGTTCCGCGGAAAGCCGCCCCGCACGGGCAAGAGTGCTTCAGCTGACGGAAACTCAGGGCGAGAGGGGTCATGCGCGGGCAGCGGCAGGTCGCAGAGGGACGGAGCTGCAATCCCAAATGCTGTCGCAGCTTCCCAGCAGACTGGCACCCAGGCTGAGGCGGGACATCCCGCTCCCGCTGCCCTTTCTGCTGAGCAGCCACTTTCCTCCTCCACCGAGAGCGAGTCTCCATCCCTCCATCGCTCCCCACCCCCAGCATCCTCCGCTCGCTTCTCCATCCCTCCGTCGCTCCCTCATTCTTCCCGTTTCCCTGGCAACACCGGAGATCTGTCCCCTCTCTCCCTCTTATCTTTCTCCTTTCTCTTTCATCTATCTCCTAATCTCCCCCTCTATTCCAAACCCCTGTCCTTTGCTTCCTTTCTTTCTCTCTCCCTTTTCATCTCCTCCAATGTCTTCCCTGTCTCGGGGTTACAATTATTTGAATCGCACTTAAAAAAAAATTAATCTACTTCATTAACCGCCGTGCCACTGGCTCTGCTCCCGCTCGCCCCGCAGCCCACCCGCGCGGCCAGGACCCCTGCCCGCGCTGAGCCCTGGCGCACACCTCTGTCGGAGGACAAAGTCACCCGGCTTCGGCGAGGCCCTTCCACCCCTCGCCCTCCAAACAAGGGGGAGCCGGGCTCTCCTCTCGCCCCGGGCAGGGCTCTCCTCTCACACCACAAGACGTTTGTCCCCGGCCGTGGACCCCTCCGGACGAGGCTGCCGTGCTCGCCGCCCACGCCCTGCCGTCGGGGTGCCGTGCGAGGAGTCCCCGCGTTGCTGCATTTCCGCGCACACGCCGCTCGCCCAGAGCCGCTGTTTTAGGGAGAGGAGCAGCCCGGCACACACCCGTTGCCCCACTGTCCAGAGCGGGACCCGGCTGCCGGGTGCAGGGCGACGCCTCGCCGGCTGGCCCGTGCCCCGTCCTTCAGCCCCGCGCTAACACAGCCCACGTGAAAGCCGGTGGCTCCCGTCCAACGCCCCGTGTGCCTCAGACCAGCCCTCAACTTTATTTCAAAGCAACCAGGGGAGACTAAAATTAACGGGGAAAAGACGCCGTCTGAAAATCAGAGTCCCAGTCGCATCGGTTTGGCCACGGGGTGACGGAAGGATCAGAGCGGCCCAGGGAGGACGCGCTCCTCGGGGGTCTGGGGGCCGGTACGAAGGAGCGGGGGGCCTGGCTCTGACCTGGCCACACAGGGTCACTTCCAGGGACCCCGGTTCTGTGGCACACGGCGCAGCGAGGAGCCCGTCAGAGCAGGCTCGTTACCACCGGCGCTTTGCCATCTCCTCGGGAAACTGCTGCGCACGGACGGGCCAGGGCAGAGCAAACGCCGGAGCCAGCGCCCCGCCTCGCCAAGGTGCCCAAACGGCACCCGCTCGCAGAGCGGCCCGCGCCGTGCGGGGCGCTGGGTGCCATCAGCAGTTTGGGCCCGACGGTGCCTGTGGGGGGGCGAGGAGCAGGGAGCAATCCCACCCCCGCCAGCCCCAGCCCGGCTTCAAAGGCGTTGCACAGAAACCTCGCTCTCCCTCGGAAAACAATTTTTGCTTTTAAGTGAAATAAACAGGGAGAGAAAGACTTTCAAGTTCCTCCTTGCCGCAACGGCTTCTCTCCGACATACTCCCTTTCCTCTCCGAAAATAGAAGAGCTATTCAGAAAAGATGCGAGAAGAAAAAAGGAACTGAATAGAGGAAAAAGGAAAAATGGAGCCCCAAGGGGGAGGAGAAAAACAGAATGAAAAGACAGCAAAAGTAAAGAAAAGGGATGAAAAATAAAGGAGGGGGAAGAGAGAGACAGACAGAGAAGCTTTGAAAGGAAAGAATGCTCCCAGCCTGAATACAGTGTGCATGAAAAAAAGAGCGCTTGAAAAGAAACAGCCAGATGAAATGACCTCTCATTCACAGGCTGTGCCAATCACCAGCACAATGTAAATCCTTTCTTCTTTTCTGCATTCTCTCTCTTCCAGCGGGGGCAGAGGGAAGAGGAAGAAAGGGGAGTTAATTCTCAGCATCGCAGAAAATAAATCTGCTCTCTGCTAACTCCCTGAGAGAGACGCCGAGCCACTTTTACAAATACCTCTCCCAGAAAGCGCAGATGCAGATATGGAAAAAAGTAAAGGCGGCCCCGCGCAGAGCGGCGCTGGGAAGGGCTGGCCAGCGTCGGGTCCCCCAGACGAGCAGCCACCGCGCTGTCCCTCGGAAAATCCACGGAGCAGATACCCAGAGACAACAAATCTGCAGAAACAAGCGTCACTGTGAAAAGCCACCGGTGCAGGGATCTAGGTCACAACCCAGACCCTGCCGGGAAAGGCGAGGGACGGTTGTGACCCAGGCAAAAATGGGGCCTGATCCTGGGCCAGGCGCTGTGGGGAGCAGGGGGGTGAAGGGTGAGCTGGTGCCCGGCGCAGTCCCCCTCGCCCTACAGACCCCCAACCCCTCAGCAGGAGAAAGCAGTGCAGACACCCCTGCCGGGACAGGCCTGGGGGGCTTTTACTGCGGGTCTGCAAACCCCAGCACCGGCCGGTTTTGTCCAGCATCGTCAGCAGAGACAGGGGGTCAGCGGACACTCACACGTGAGGATGAACCAAAAAGCGCAGCAAGGAGAGAGGCATTGTAATGTGGGACAAAGGGGGAGCGAGAGCGCCGTGAGAGGAAAACAGTGAGGATGGAGCCCACCAAGACAGCAGGGTCCCAGGGCCAGAGGGAACGCGAGCAAGAGGAGAGAGCCAGCCCGGTCCTGCGGGCAGCCAGCCAGACCGGGAACTGCACAGCTGGGGGCAAAGCAGGGCCAGGCGGGACGAGGGTCCGGAGCAGGCAGAGGACGGCGTTCCTGGGTGACAGCCTGGACAGCAGCCACCCAGCATCCCCGCCCAGCATCCCCAGCTCAGCATCCCCAGCCCAGCATCCCCAGCTCAGCATCCCCAGCTCAGCATCCCCGCCCAGCATCCCCGCTCAGCATCCCCGCCCAGCATCCCTGCTGCCAGGGGTTAACCATAAACTGCGGGAACCTCAAAGCAGAGCAATAAAAGTGGCTGGAGGTCAGGGGAACTGGTACACAAGTAGAAGCTCAAGCGCCCTTGTATGTGTAACTCACTGGCTGTAAAAGGGAAAACCAGCCAAAATGTCAGAAACGTGAGAGGTGTGCCATGCAGGAGGAACAGGAGGGGAGAGCCCCGCAGCGGGAGGACAGTCTCACTTTTGAGATTGTTGCTGCCCTCATCTTTGCAAACCATTTTGTTGCTGCGACTGTTGCATTACCCGGCACCGGACGCGGCAGCAGCAGCGCTGGCGGCTGCACCACGCGCCCGGGGAGCCGGGGCGGCTTCGTACCGCGTCTCCCACCACACCCGCATCTTCTGCTGGGCCGGGCAATGCGACAGTCGCAGCCAAGGGGGTCTAATCAGAGCCTGTTAATTAACACTCGGCTGGATCATCTTTCATGTGTAAAACTTGCCAGAGCTGCTGAAGCCCACTGTCGCTGACACGTGGAGCCAGCTCGCTGCGGGCACGGAGGCTGCTGTGAGAGGGCGAGGCGCTGCCGGGTGAGGGGACGTTTCACTCCTGCACGGACTCCAGATTGTCAGGCTGTTCTGCTTCGGAGAGAACTGCCACCAAGCGCACCGGCAGGACCTCCCGGGGCAATGTCTCAAGGAATGTCCACCAAGGCGTTCAATCTCCCCGCAGAACTCACCGGTGACTCCAGTGGGGCTGGAAATGTTACACAACAAACGCCTCGAGTGCGCTTTTCTGTAGCCCACCGGTGAAAAGAGCGAGAATCGGCCGCTTCCACAGCGGGCGGGCAGGGGTGGGGTCCACTGGGCCCCCTCCCACCCTGCCAGGCCCCGGCACGGCCCCGCCGGGAATGGCCCGCTTCTGATGTCTGCGATAACAGCGTTACTGGAGGTGTTGCACCATTTTAGCAGCAAAACTGACTGCTCAGCTGCAAACGGCACAGTACTTTCAGATCCGCAAGGTGAAAAACGTTTCAGATCCTTTTCTGAGTAGCTGAGCACTCAGACAGACGAGGGTTTGGAAAGCCCGGCTCAGGACGGAGGGACCGGTGGGTTCCGGGCGGAGGGTCCCCGCCGGTGGCAGTTTATGAAATCCCAGCTCAGGACTGACTCAAGGAAGTGGTTGTGCCAAGTCAGATATGAAAAATATGGATTTCCCCGGCAGTGCTGGCCAGGCGGGGTGAACGACGGGAATCTAGGGAGCACCTACTAATTGGGGCGCACGCAGCACAGATGGATTTGTTGTGGGACAGGGGAACGGCCACCCAGCCTGGGAGACACAGGCTGCTCTGCCCAGCTCCAGGGCATCCCCTGCTCTGCCCCGTGCTGCTGCTCTGCCGGCAGTGATGGCGTGGGCAGTGATGGCGTGGGCAGTGATGGGGTGGGCAGCGAGGGTCCAGGCAGCATCCACCCCCTCCAGCCGCAGGTGCCTCATCTCCCCCAGGCTCTAGGGATGAACCAAACCAGCCGTGCCCGCTCTGCTCCCACCTTCCCGACGCCCTGTCAGCCACAGAGACCCAGAGCCACTGCAGGGGCTCTGCGCAGGCGGCGGTGGCACCGGCCACCCTCGCCGCACAGAGTCCCCAGTGGCACCCGACCTGGAGACACCGGACGAGAGGGAGAACAGGAGCCGGCGATGGAGAGCCATGGGGCTTGGGCTGAGACCCCTCCCCAGCCCTGGGGTGCCCAGCTCCATCCCTGCCGTCAGGACCCGCTGCCGCAGGGCCGCCCGCGGGGACAGCGAGCACACGGTGCCAACCAACAGCCATGGCGTGGCTGCCCGCCGGCCGCCAGCGCCGAGGGCTTCGGTAGCCAAAGCCTTGTCCTGGCAAACAGAACCATCCAGCCGACGGCGCTGCCCTGCTCCGTCCTGCCAGAACCCAGCAGCACGAGGGCTCGACCCGCGTCCCCACCGCAGCGAGACCGATTCTGCCTCCAGTTGTGCCTGCGGGCATGAGGGGCTCTGTCGGGACGGTGGCTCACGCGCTTCTGTTATCCCAAAGCTCAGCAAAGGGGTTTCCAAGCACCAGCGTGCGCACGCCGGCCCCGCCACGCTCCGCAGCCCGGCCAGGCGGCGTGTCCCGAATCCCCCAGCCCCGAGCAGCGGCACCGCGGCAGCACAGAGTCTGCTTCAAAACACCAAACTTTGCCATTAGAGGAAAAAATCCTGCAGCACGGGGCCTAACCCAACAGAGAGAAGTCGGAGGCAGCGACAGGTAAAACTGAAGCCAGTGAAGTCGGAGTGACTGATATGGAAAATGCCTCCTCGAGCCAGCGCCTGCCCTAACGAGGGATAATGAACGTACAGCAGCTCCAGGACAGGTGCCTCAGAAAATAAAGGCTGCATATGCAATTCCAGACTAGAGAGAGTCTACAGCAGAGTGAAGTTTGGGGGATTTTTTTTTGAAGCTGAGCTACTTTTTATTCCACTGCAGACACGACAGTGGGGGACCTATCGGGGTGCTCCCTGCAGACAGGGCGCCACGGCCGACGTCCCTCACGCTCCTGGTGACTTCAGAGCAGAAACCGAGGGTTTGAAATCTGAGTCCTGAAACACATCGGACCGGAGCACTGCGAGCAGAGGGGAGCGCGGTCCCCAGCGACACCGCTGCACTCCCGGCGCTCCAGGAGACGCGCCCGGCAGCCGGTCCTGCGGCGCTGGCTGCAGTTCTCTCCCTACGGCGTGCGTAGCCCATGCGATTGGATTTACGTGGTTGCCACCAGCCACCTACAAACCATGATCTGCAGGGCAGGTGTCTCCAAACCAGGGCAGGCAGCGGACCACGGCTGCTCCGACCACGGCAAAGGCTCCCGCCAGCCCGGACGAACGCGGCGTTGACTGCGTACATCCGTAGGGCTTACATGGCCCAGCGAAAGAGACATTTCTGTTATTGTGTTTACATTTTTGTGTATGTTATCATGTGTGAGAGCTCACCCAGCACTCCTAACGCCGAGTGGGGGCTGAAATTTTACAGAAGAGCTGCGTATTTATTTATTTTTTAACAGAGTTCAAAGGAGAGTTTGGCACCGCTGTCCGGAGCGTGTCACGCCGGCCGGAGCGCCGGGCACGCACGCAGCCTCTCGCTCGCCCGGCGCGGCGCCCAGGGTCCGGCAGCTCGCAGCCGTTTGGCTCCCGGACCCGGAGCAGAGGTTGGGCAGGGAGCTGCCGTGGGCATCGGGGGAACGGGCACCTGCCCGGCGCGGTGCACGGCGAAACTGTCCAACGCAGGGGACAAACTGCTGGCCCTGGCTGAGGGGGGTGTTTGTACTCTTTACTCATCCCAATGAATATTTTATAACCTACCCACAGGGCCGGGGCTGTCTATAGTTTCGCCTTTGCTGCGGCAGCACCGGGGGCCGGCTCACACCCGGGTCTGCCGGAACCGCCCCGGTCCCCGTTTTCATCACAATCTGCAGGATTGCTGTATTTTGCACTCTTTCTTCTCACAGCAAGCAAGCCCTCTAACCGCACTGAATATTCAGCTGTTGAAATAAGGTGCTTATGTGTGTCCCTTGTCGATAATCAGAAAACGAAACCGAACCACTCAAACCCCCGTAAATCAAGGCTCGCTCTCCGCAGACGAGCTCTGCAATTACCCTGACGAGCTTCACAAGCGCGTGCTGAACGGCCAAGGCGTAAAACGGGGAAGGACGAGGAGAAATTCAGCGAAGGGGCTTGGCATCACCAACAGAAAGGGCTCTTTCAGTTCTCTCCGCAGTTCTCTCCTCTAGACAGCCGTTTTTCGCTGGAGGGCACCTACGAACCCCGGGCCCAGGCCTGCAGACAGAACCCGCTGAAGCGGCGGCAGGTTGGGGGGCTGCACCCATCGCCTCCGCGTTGGGAGAGAACGGCCTTCGACGCGTTAAACAAAGGCCTCCCCACGGGAAAACGCCCCAACACCGTCCTCCTGCTCGCGCTGTGAGAACAGAGCAACAGGCTGAGGGTGAAGGAAGGGAAAAACAACCGGGGAGCACTTAAAGAACTACAAAATTGGATGGAGAAGCAGGGAGAGGACAGAGAGCTCGTTAAAAGTGGGATCATGTGGACGAGTGACGAGATGTCAGGAGAAAGGGCAGAGAGGGGAGAAGTGACCCGGCACCGCGGAGCACGGACACCAGACAACGCTGCTGCCGAGAAACAGGAAAGATAAATTTAGAGGCAGCCGGTGCGCACTCTTCCTCCTGCCACGCTGCCCGTCCTTCCTCCCCCTCCTCTCCCTCGCCATGGCCAGGGCAGGACACGGGCTCCAGCCCGGCCTGGCTCCTGCCTGCCAGGACCAAAACCCGGCTTTGTCCCCAGCCCGGCGGTGCCCAGGGACCAAACCCAGCCTCGCCGCGGTGCCGGCTGCAGGAGCGGTGGTGGGAAACGGCAACGCCTCGCAGGGAAGGATGGTAAAGGCTTCGGAGGGACAGCGAGCTGCAAGCCCCAGCTATTTAATTTCTGCTGCGCTTGCGGCCTCAGCTGCCGTGCCCCCAAAATTCCCCTTTTCAGCTGCAGCTGCCCTCACACTGCCCGGCAAAGCGCATCCGGGCGCACAGCGCCGGGGCAGAAGTATGGTTTCATACACACAAGACGTGGAAGTAAAACAATGAACGCGTCCACGTGCTGCTTCCTCGTTAAAATACACGCTTCCCCAAACCGGCGCGCCGAGATAAAGCCTTTAACGGACTGCCCGCTATTTCCCTCTCAGGCAAAACCCCTTCGTGCCTGCGTCGCTGGCTGCTCCGCGGACACTCGCGCTTTGGCGCGAAGGGGGCAGCGTGCGTTTGGCAGGGCACAGCGCCCGCAGGACGTGCGGAGGAGCCGGGGGAAGCAGACGAGGAGCGGAGTTTGATGTGAACTCAGTCCACCCACCTCCATCGCTCCGTGTCACAGCGTCCATCCAGAACACCCTCGCGCTGGAAGCTGCTTTTCTCGCTGTGGTTCCGAAGCCTCCAGCCCCCGTGCCCGGCAGGGCATGGATCCGCCAGGCACTGCAGAGACCCCCGGCCCGTGGGCGCTTCCGAGGCACAAACACGCACGCACACGGGCTCACACACACACAGAGCAGTGGGAACTCTTGAGCAGTGCCATTTTTCAGCTATTTTTGGGATGCAGCCATGCTGGTTGTTTTGCACCAGTGACCCATTCCCAGATCCTTCCAGCCCCTCCTCTGGGTGGGTTTCAGTGCTCCCCCCAACTTCCCCCTGCCCTCTCCAGCCTCGGCTGGGGATCCTCGACCCGCCGCAGCCGCCTTGGAGCACCGAAAGCCCAACTTCACGCCCGCGCCCACGGCTCCCCTTCAGCAGCTCCGACCTCACGCCGGGCTCCTGTCCGGGCCGCGCTGACCCCACCTGCGCCAGTCCCCGCTCCCCCTCCGCCACCCACCCATCTGCGACTGCTGCTCTCCCAAAGCCGCAGGGATCCCCGTCATTAAACGTTCTCCACCACGGCGTGCCTGCTTGTGCATCTGTCCCCACCAGCACTTCCCACAGGTCGTGTGTTACACCCCCAGCACCTCAGGAGGGGTTTCATCGCTGTGGCCCCAACTGCCGCCACCTCCGGGGTGGGTTTGTCAGACCCTGCACAGAATCACTGAGCTGGGAAAAGACCCTTCAGATCGTCGAGTCCAACCACAAACCTAACACTGCCAAGTTCACCACCAAACCACGTCCCTAAGCTGCACATCTACACGGCTTTTAAATCCCTCCAGGGATGGTGACTACACCACTGCCCTGGGCAGCCGGTTCCAGCTTGGTAACCCTTTCACTGAAGACATTTTTTCCTGATATCCGATCTAAACCTCCCCTGGTGCAACCTGAGGCCATTTCTCCTTATCTTATCACTTGTTACTTGGGAGAAGAGGCCAACACCCACCTCGCTACACCCTCCCTTCAGGCAGCTGTAGAGTGATGAGGTCTCCCTCAGCCTCCTCCAGACCAAGCCACCCCAGTTCCCTCAGCCGCTCCTCACAGGACTTGTTCTCCAGACCCCTCGCCAGCTTCCTTGCCCTTCCTTGGACACCCTCAAGCGCGCTTGCCCATTGCTAACGCTGTGACCACCTCTGCCAGAAAACCTCATGGACTGCCAGCAGCATCGTCCCTCCCGCTTTCTCCAGGGCAGCATCCCACCCAGTGCGTCCAGTCGTAGCTGCATCCCAAAGCTCTTCACCCGAGCGTTGCTGCCGGCACCGCAGGTGTGATTTGTGGTTGATGCAGTTAATTTTTAACCTTGTAAAGTGAAGAACAGTTACAAATTCTCCTCCTTTGTTGGCTACTACTCAGCTTCTTACACAAAATGTCACCGCACTCCAGGCCACGCTGCCCTTTCCCTCCTCTGGGCCACTCCTGGAAAGCCAGTATCGCTTTTCGGGGTAGAGCAGGACTGCCCTCACTTCCCGCTCGTCCCTTCCCGTGCGCGTTGTCCACTGCTGAGCCACGCAGGGCCTGGTGCGAAACCCCAGTGCTTCCGCTCCTCGCTGCGGAAGGTGAACCTGCACTGCTCCCCACCGCTCACCGGAGCGCAGGACCCCCGGGCTGCCGATCCCCCCGCCTCACTCCTGCAGACTTGCACACACCCAGTGCAACGTTTTCGGCTGCCCAGCTGTCAGAGAGGACGCCGTCCGTTTCAAACGAAAAAGGAAGCGTGATCTTTTTTCAAAATCCGTTTGCACAACTGGGATGTGCCCCAAACCCCCAGCCAGAGCACAGGGCTGCAGGACGCGCCTGGTCCTCGTCCAGCACCTCGCCCCGGCGTCCCCCAGCACCGAATTACCTGATTTTTCTCTCAGGAGCACGCCTTGCGAAGCTTCACATGAACTTTCTACAAGTTCTTCCTTGCCTGACACAAAAGAGCAAGCCGGACACTGCCCCTCTCCCTCGGCTTCTCCGCTGTGAAGCGAGAGGCGGCGGAGAAGGAAGGAAGGAAGGAAGGAAGGAAGGGTGGGAGACGAGGCTTTTCTTCCCACTTGAGAACCTCCACAGCCCCCCAGGAGGCCTAGCATCCGAAAAACAAGACGCCTTCCCCCCTCGCTCACTTCTCCTTTACTAAAAACCCTGTGACGCTGTCGGAGAACACTGCCCGCACGCTTGGAGAAAGGGGAGGACGGCACGAGGGCACGGTGGAAGCTGCGTGCTTCCCAGAGGTTTTCAGGCAAGATGCTCACACGTCGCTCCTGCTTGTTTTCATCAGGAACGCTCCGCCGTCACTCACATGACGGACAGACAGCTGGAGCAAAGCCACCATCCGGAACATCCAAAGTCCTGTTTCCCCACCCCTCAATGTAAAGTTTGGGAAAGAAACTGCACGACGTGCTCATTCTCCCAGTGGGAGAGAGAACCCCGCTCCACCACGGAAAGCGGGGTAAAGAAGAGGGGTGGCCTCCCGGCCCTTCAGACGCAGCCCCCCCTCACCCCACCGCACCACGCACTCCACCCCACCGCACCACGCTTTTGACGTAAACTGGTTTTTAGGGAAAGCCATGCCGGGAGGCGGGCGAGCTGAGCCGGGTCCGTCTCCCAGCCCAAATGCCACCACGATGTGCTGCTGCTGGCGAGGGCCGAGGGAGGAGGTGAGCTGTGCACAGGCTGGGGCAGGAAAATGTGGGACAGCGGGACAAAGGGAGAATGCTCATCGCCGGATCACGGTCCTCTGTCCCCAAGGTCAAGCCCTGCGGGAAGGCCCGGGGACGTGACTCATCCTGAGGGCTCCCGGCCGCAGGCAGGCACAAAGGACGGGGCCGCGACGCTCCCGGCACATCTCGGCCGCTCAGCAACGTTCTGGCTGTCCGACCTGCGCCGTCCGCACGGGAAGCGGGCCCCGAGCAGGGACCCGGGACGCCTCCTCCGCTGCCCTGCATGCCGGTGCCCCCGCGCCCGGGCAGGACGGGCTCTGCGGGCAGGGGACAGGAGTTGTGCTGGGAACTGCCAGCGCTCGCTGCTTCGCGGGAGACGTAAGGGGTCAAGGAGGGAAGGGGGCAGCGGAGGGAAGGGGCAGCACGGGCAACAAAACCAGCAGGAACCCCCCTGCTCCCGGCCCGTCCGGGACAGTGCTCAGCACCCCCCTCGCCCCCGGTCTGGCCCCGGCCCGGCAATCACCGAGGACACGGCCCGCTCAGCTGACATGGAGACGACGCTCGAGCAGGTGTTGACTGGAGCCGACTTCTCAACAAAGAATAAATGTGAAATAAATGTAAGGAGTGCGGGCAACGCTCTGGCTCACAGGATTTTGGGCTGGCTCGTTCTCTGCGGTACAAACGCACTGTTTTACCTGTTCCTTCACATTGTACAGTAGAGCAGGACAACATTTGTGCCCATCCCTCTCTGCACTGTGTTTCCCAAACTAATTTACAAATGAAAAACCTTCTCCGCTTTGCGATCCCCTAACACCAACTAAAAACTCTTTCTCCGAGATTAAACCAAACCCTGCCAATCTCCAGGGGAACGTGGGGACGCAGCCACTCGGGCACCGAGGCAGATGCTCCCGCTCCCTCCTCCGCCTCTGCGCCTGCTCCCGCGGGTCACCTCCCAAGTTTAGGCTGGGGATGTGCCTCGGCGCGGAGCAGAGCTCAAGTTACTGTGATCTAATTTACCGTTTTAGAGGGATATAATGGGATCTCTATCCAAGCGGGCGTTCACGGCAGCCCGCTCGCAGACGAGGAGCCCGGCCCAGCCGTGCCGTGCCTGCGCTCTCCCGGGGCGGCTCTCGGCGGGCGACGCGCGGCGGGGCAGCTGTCACCCAGGGCTGGGAGCCGGGGGACCGGGCACCGAAGGCGTTTGCCGCCGTAGCTGCCGCCCCTCGCCCGACTGTCAGTGCCCCCGTTGCGACTTCTCAGGGGTCCCCCCGGGAACGCCGCGGGTCCAGGGTCTCCCTCCAACCTGAGATGCGTTTGTCAAAATTCTGCGGCCGGCCCAGGCTACCTGTGCCGATCGCCTGGGAACCGCGTTTGCTGGACGCGCGAACACACGACTTCGTGAGGCTCGTTTGGATCCGTGACACGAGAAGCCACCGAGCCAAGGCCCGGAGCGCGGTGTGGAGTTTGTGGTGCTGGCGGGTCCGGGTCTGGCGGGAGGTCACACTCCAGGGGTCGGGCTCTCGGGGGGTCAGGGTTCGGGGGTCGGGCTCTGGGATGCCGCCCTCCGCTCCCATTGCTCCCCCTCCTCTGCCCACACAGGCTGCTTACAAAGAAACTACTGCCGATGGACTAATTAATTAATGGTAACTAATTTAAGCACCGCATCCCATTGATGAACAGGGGGCTGCCAAGCGCTTGCACAAAAGGGGAGCCCCCAGGGAAGCGGTGCCCCCAGACCCCGACCCCGCGGTGCTGCCGAGGGGTCCCGACACCGGGACAGCCGGGGGCACCTCCCGCACTGCTGACCCGTGCGGGACGGAGCCGCCCGGGCCCCGCACAGTCACCCGCCCATCTCGCTCCAGCCCCTCCGGCAGTCGCGGTGGATACGGGGGGATGCCCGGCCGGGACAGCCGCCCCCGGGCCGCTCCCCGCCGCCTGCAAACTGTCCCCAAACTGGGGGGGGTGACCCGCGCGGGGTCGTGTGTCCCCCCTCGGGAGGGCGGGGGGCAGCGGCTGCCCCTCACCGCGGGGTGAGGATGGGCCGGGTCCGGACACCCCGGGGTGCGCCCCGACCCCCGGCGCGGGCATCCCCACCCACGCGCGGTACCTGCGTGGGCTCCCCTCCGATCCCCCCCGCGCAAAACCCGCGCTCGGTGCGGCGCAGCCCGGCTCCCTCCCTCAACAGGTAACGACCCCCCCGGGGCCGCCCTCCCCGCAACTTTCCCGGCCCCGCCACCGCGGAGAAAGTTTGCGGCGACGGGGAAAACTTGGCGGGGGGGCGGGGGGCGCGGAGGCACCCACGTGCGAAGGGACCCCCCCTCACCCTGT
>WHYT01013196.1:0-23022 GCA_009806455.1 Tetrax tetrax
AGCCTTTCCCAGCCTTGGTCGATGAAGTCATACCCGCGACAACAACAAAGAGAGATTCAACTTCTCCTCACTCATGTTAGGTGGGCTCTTCAATGTGGTCTTAAGAGAAGGTGCCTCCAGATACCCTGTGAGAAACAGCTTGAGTTTGTTTCCCCTGTCGTTGCTAGCATCTGTGTGCCATATGCTCCCTGAAGAGAAGGCAAAGCACTGCTTGGGAACTTGAGATCCCAAGGGTAGATGTATTTTGAATTTCTCTAGCTCATTGAATGTCACATGGCTAGTGCCAATGGTTACGTTTTCTGGGTATGTGTGGGAAGCAGGGCTCAATGCCATTGTCACCTCCATCTGCTTTCCCAGAAAAGCTAGGGGGAAGATGGTGGGGATTTCCATGTTGCAAGCTTATGTCTTAAGACTTGTAACACCTCAGTAAATTTACTACAACAGTTGACAGTCATTGCAACACATAGCAAAGAAAAAAAGTAATCACAAAGTGTTCTCTGTGTTTATTTTACATTCAACTTGCACGTACTCTATGTGTATGTTTGTTTTTCTGCTCAGGGACCCACCAGCCCATTTTTCCTCAGTCCAGTAGATTTGAAGTTGCTGGATGATCTCAGTCAAATTTGACAGAAGACTGGAGCTCCCAACTCTGTCTTGAGTGTTTCCACAACAGGTAGGCTAAGCCCTGGTCCCTGGACCAAGTGATGTAGGATATCCCACATCTGTTCTTACTATACATCTCAATTTCTCCTGCACTCTTTGTGCTGGACTGGAGCCTGGTAGTGGATAGAGCACTTTAAAGTACAGGTGGATGCCCAGTTACCCAGTTCCTAGCAGCTTCCCAGGAGGTAGGTGGAGAGATGCAGCTGATGTCCCCATGGAGAGAAAGGCTGCAGGCAATCACACTTCTTCCTGTACCAGGGCACTCAACTCTCATGGCTCCAGGCCATCTGCTTCAGAGTCTATGCCTGTTGCCAGCTTCCCCTTACTTTCACCAATGGCTTCTGTCCCTGTAAAATATTCATATGTATTCATTTCCCCTTCCTTTCTAACATGCATAGAAAAAAAGTGAGTCCCACCTTAATATTTTTTTAATACTGCCGGGATTGTCACAGAGCACAGCAGATTAACATTATGCTGTTGCAGGTACCAACTTTCAGTGCTATTCAAAAAAATGTTCACTCTCCCAGGAAAAAAAAAAAAAAAGTATTTTTATCAAGTATGATACATTTGGGAGTTGTGTTAACTTTGACAGCTGACAATGGGAGACAATAAAATTTAATAGTACCAATTCTTATTTTCTTTTCAGGTGTCAACAAAAATTATTTTATTATGGCAAAATTTTGCCTTTCAACAGTTTTTGCATTATTTTATTTTAACTTCTAGATCATAATTTTAGTATTATATTCCTATATGTATAATATTTTTTTATATATATCACAGGTTTGACATTATCCAAATGAAATACTGCAGTGGCTCTAAACATATTTTTTTCTGGAACAATGAACCTATAACTCACTTAGATTCTCTTTATAAAGTACATTCTGTAGAGCTCAGCAAATAATAGAGTTTGTAGTCTGAGACTGAATCAAAGAAGTTAAAAAGGAAATTTAATTCAATCCAAATCAAAACAGAAACTGACGTTACAAAAACAAATGAAAAATGTGGTAGGTTGTTAGCAGAAATGAAGTTTTTCCTTTTCTTTTATGGATGTTAATGTCTCTGCCATTAGATATCTTATTAGCCATTGATTTGTTCAGGCCAGTATCATAAATGGTTTCTCCATGCAAAACCACATTTTTGGTGGACATAATGGGAATAAACCTTCCTAGCTCAGACACTGTTCTCCATGAGAGGATTTGTCCTGTGCATCCCTTGCCAAGCAAGACCTCAGGTCTTTGGAGGCATCCAAGCATGGGCTAGGATGCTCTTGCTTCTTTTTTTTTTTTTTTTTTTTTTTTTTTTTTTTTTTTTTCTCATATTTAAAATTATCTGGGAGCACTGAGCAGCACTGGTTTCATGTAAGCTTCTGGGCTGCCACCACCTTCATGGCTGTCACCATCCTTGGTCAGAAAAGGCACATCTGCTTGGATCAACATAGCAGCTTACTCTAGTTACTGACATCGCTCTGAACAGATGAAGAGTGGGGCTTGCCTGAAAATGAAGTTCTCAAGGGGAAAACAAAAAACAGAGGCAAAAAATTAAAACGGAAAAGATTTGTCCTCACAGGACAATGTTGCCAATAGAGAAGAAAGTGTCTGGGCACTGGTGTTAACAGACTCCAGTTTCCAGTTTCTCTTGTCTCATGACTGAATTTTCTGGTGTCCCCCAAATTCTAAATGCTCCATTAAAACACTGTCCAGTCTGGGAGAGCTGTAATGCTGATTTCTTGTGTGGGCCTCTGGTGTCTAACAAACACAGGTTTTGGCAGGAATATCGAGGGTCTTGCACTCTCCTCCACCTGGCTGTTTGTCTTTCAGAAGGTCACAGGAATCTTTTGGAGTTTCCATTATGTTTTGTGAAACTAGCTAGGGAATTGGGCTAAAAACAGCAGCAGATGCCAGAAGCCCTGATTCTGTCCTTTCGTCTGTTTCTATTGTTGGTTAGGCTGCAACATAATACTAAGCACTAAGAAAGAGCTTGAACAAAGTCTGTCTTATTCAGGCAGTCCTTTTCTTTGTGGATATGAATTCTAATCCTCTTTATTTTGATATTCTCCATTTCTGGCTTTTTTGGTTCAAATTCTCTGCCTTATACAAGACAGATCCTCTGTCTTCCATTAACCTGCTGGCTGAGCTCCTCATAACTAAAAATGCAGGCTTTAACATTTGCCATTATCTTACATGAGACTTTTACTAAAAGTAGGAAGAATTTGGTCTTTCCTGGGATGCTGAAATTAAGGGTTGGAGTCTATCTTCTGCAAGATATTCAGATTCAATTCAAACTTTCTTGAATGCTCTCCTTTCACCTGAGACTCATCTGAACATTGCTCTGAAAAACACCTGCTTTGAATGGTCCTTAAAGTAAAAAAAAAACCTACCATTGTACTCCTCTAGCAGCCAAGTTCTATTCCCACCAAAATTATTGTAACTTTTTGTTGGTTATTTGACAATGCCCAGGAGGGAGTAAGGTGTATTAAATTTAGATAAGAAAAGCCAGATAACTGCCTGCAGTAGTTTGCAAATGTGGTGTGGTGATGAGGATGACCATAGAACAGGGAAACTCAATAGGAAAGAAAAATTGAGTATAAACTGTGATACTTGCACTGCTGTTCCCCGAGATTTACTGTGCAGCATGAAGGAGTAGAAAATCAAGCATTTCTAAACTATGAAATATAGTATCCCATTTTCTTGGAAGCATCACCATAAAACCTTGATTTTTAAGGAAGTCTAAATAAAAAGAGAGCACAGTCCTTGTCACCAGCTCAGAAAAGTATTTTGATTTAGCATTGACTTCAGTGACAGCTTGATCACATTAACTCTTACTTTTTTGCCAGAATGGCAACAGGTATGAAACAAAGTCTGAGCGAATGAAGACTCTGGAAATACTAGCATTGTATTTCTAAAATATGAATACTGAGTTATTTTTCCTCCAATTAATTTTTCTAAAGATGAAATTTTCAAATGGAGCTGTTGTTGCTGCTTAGCACACTGTGGACAGAACAAAATAAGAGCACCTTTTTAGAGAAAAATTTAGTGGTTTCAACAGATTTTAACATACTTCTACTAACAGAAGAAGTGTTTGATTGCAGAGACTACTTTAGACTCGTCACGCCCCTCGCCTGGCTTGGGAAAACAAATCTAGGAAGCTCTTTAGTTTCATCTGTTTTTTTAAGCAAAAACTGCACCGTTGACTCCATAAGATTTAAAACTTGCTGTAGTGTGAGCCACAAGACTTTCTGCAGCTAGTTATAGTCAGTCTGAAACATCACCAAAAATAATTAGTATAAACTCATTATTTTTAAAGTAAACAAACTTATTTTTGTAGAAATTCAGGATACATATATTTTTGCATGGACTTCTAATATCTGGTGAAGCCAGTGCTCAAAATTAAACATCCTTTAAAAAAGTATGCCTTATTTCTGTGAAGAATTTGATGGATCCATGCAGCAAGCCTGCTTGGATTTCTCCAAAGAATAGTATTCTAATTGTTATTATTCATATAGCAACAACAACATCTAAATACTTCAATGATTTTCAAGGCTCAGGGTGCTAAGTAAAGGTGCAAGTGAGACCGATATTGCTTCAAAGCATTCATGTTTGAGATGAACAAGCGGCACAGAGGATAGGTGATGAGGAAAACAAATTATGAGGGTGATAAGGGAGGCGTGACCTACAGACGGTGTGCAACTTAGACAAGATGAAATTAAAATCTTAACCCTCACTGCAATGCCTTGTACAAGCAGATGTATTGTCTTTATGGTGATGGCACAACAGCAAGGCTGAAGTCCTAGCCCAGTAAAATCAACGGCAGAATTTCTCTCCAGTTTCAGACTAAGAATTAAAAACTCTTGTGAGACCCCACCTGGAGTTCTGCATTCAGCTCTGGAGCATCTTAGCATAAGAGAGACATGGACCTGTTGGACCGAGTCTGGAGGAGGGCCACAAAGATGATCAGAGGGCTGGAGCACCTCTCCTGTGAGGACAGGCTGAGAGAGTTGGGGCTGTTCAGCCTGGAAAAGAGAAGACTCCGGGGAGATCTTACAGCTGCCTTCCAGTACCTAAAAGGCACCTTTAGGTAGGTGGAAGGATGGGGAGTGATAAAGAACAATCAAAGAGTGTACTGATAGAACAAGGAGTTTTAAACCAAAAAAAGGGTAGATTTAGATTAGATATTAGGAATAAATTCTTTACTGTGAGGATAGTAATACACTAGATAAGGTTGCCTAGAGAAGTTGTAGATGCCCCATTCCTGGAAGTGTTCAAGGCCAGGTTGGATGGGGCTTTGAGCGACCTGGTCTAACGGAAGGTGTCCCTGCCCATGCCAGGGGAGTTGGAACTAGATGGTCTTTAAGGTCCTTTCCAACCCAAATCATTCTATGATTCAATTGTTCTAAAATGAATTTTAAGACTATGACATTTCATCCATCATAGTCATCGTCAAAATTCCTATTGACTGAATGACCAAAGATTGTATTTCAATTCTATGCAGCATGTGCCTGCTCCCAGCACTTGTTTAATAACTATTTTTGCTGTTTTCTTCTACAGAGTTACTGAAGAACTTTTCTCAATACTCAGTGACTGTCTCTCATCTCTCAAGTTTTCTGCACTTGGAACTATTGAAAGTTTTGAATACACAGAAGGAAATCCCGTAAGAAGTACTTACAGTCAGGCTTTCCTGGGTATCGAGTTCTTGAGAATTCAACTTCTTAATTTGTTACACACTTTAACATGTGTACAATTATGTTTTGCTATCCTAAACTGTTTGTTGTGTTCTGAAGTTTGTGAGGTATCTTCTAAACACACCAATACAAATTTTCTAATTCTTTTTTAGTGATGCACTGTTTGTGAATATAATATATGACAAAATCTAAACACAAGTTTAAAATCTCTTGGAACACACTGCCTTCAGATTCCAGATTCAGAGATGGAGATTCCAGCAGAGTTAAAAGCTTGTTATAACCAGAAGTATTTGAAATTTGAACTGATTCAATTATTCATTTGAAATAATACTCATTGCCTACGTAATTATTTCTTTTCCCTGTGAACAGCTTGTGGACTAATGGACTAGCTCATTATTAAATTGTTTTTCACACATAAATATTCATAGAATAATCAGGATAATCTTCAGACTCAGAATGTTCACCAGATGTTCACCCTGACCACTTTTCATTGTTATTTGTGCTGTGATTGGCCACTGAAACCATATGGCATTGCTTCTAATCCCTGAATCAGTGAGAAATGCTTAAATCTGGATACGGATGAAAAACAAAAGTTCACTTCCATTGTGAATCTTGAAATTAAAAAATCATGTCCCAAAAATCTTTCCTTTTACATGAATTTTGAATATGTTCACCCATTCCATGTGGACATCCAAATAATGATGAATAACATAATACATAAATTAATCCTAACGCATTGTGTTTTCTTACAGTTTGCACAAACCAGTCTTTTCTCATTTGACAAGCTCTAGCATTTCCCCAGAGTCTACATTTTAATGACAGCTACATTGTTTGGACTTTCGTTGCTATTATTATTAGTATTATTATTATTAGCCTTTGAACTTCTTATTTCTTCAATTAATTCAATGTATTGACTCAATCAACATATTTACTTTTCAAAACGTGCTTTTAAATAAATATTTCTGGGCAAGGCAGACATTTTGGCTCTTTTCTTTAAGAAAATAAATACCATTTTAGAAATATTAGAGGAAAAGATATATAAATTGGCACTTTTCTTAAAAATTTCTGCACATAGCAGCAGATTTTTTCACAGTTATATAAAAGTCAAGTTTACTTGAACATTTCTGAGAAAACTAACACTTTTCTTTAATATCTGGAAATGATTCCTACATAAAACAGCATGTCTTAAACTTCCAAAGTTTAAGACTATTAAAAAACATTGTCCACATGGCATATTTCCTAATACTAGGCTATTCTATTCATACCCTTACATCAGTCATCACCTTGATATCGGAATGCACTATGTTTAAAAAAAAAAAAAAGGTTTTCCTATTAAAAAAATTTCAAACTGGCTTCTCAGAGATCACAGAAAGTTACTCCAGATAATGAGCAGGAATTTTCTCTAGTCTCAGCTTTAATCTGTATCTTTAATGTGGACAGAGAGAAAGCAGAAAAATATGTCTACTGTTTAGCTTTACAATTTTTCTATCTGCAAAATGACAAATAATTTAGGGGACACAACAGCTAGATCAATTTGGATCAAAAGACACTTTAACACAGAGGAATCATCGTGATAAGCGCAGGAAGAATGACACGATTCACAGTAATCAAACGAGAGCTATTTCCCTGAAAATCAGTGACAGGTAGGGTCTTAGGATATATGATGTGGAAGAGCTGATTAATGGTCGCGGTTGTTCCTTGTTTACATAAAATTCTGTGGAGCTACAAAATGCAGGAGATCTAATCTGGACACCAAACAGCAACAAAATCTGGAGTTTGACAAGCCCTTCCGCAGGCAATAGATTTCTGATATTATTCATTCATTAGAAGTTCAATCTTTTTCTTCCATCATTCCAGTGTTTGATAACCAAGATGCCATTTCATCATGAGAAACATTTCTGAATAGGAATGGTGTAAGGGAGCCCTGCTCTTCAGTAATATTTTTCCTTCTTGAATTATGGCCTTGATGCTATGCTGTAGTCACCTATTTAGAAGGGTTGTGTTAGCTATAGTAACTGAGTACTTCTCCAGGAATTTTCTGCTGTGACTAACAAATCTCAGGCCATGCTTTGCATTAATGGCCTCTAGAAAATAAAGCAAAGAGTTTCATCCTTATGTTTTGTATTTTCCAGGATTATGAAGAACATCATGACACTTAACAAGGTTTCTATTGTATCACCAAGTTGTGCATTTGTGTAACAGCTATGCACAGACAGCCTAACATATCCCACTAGAGCTGGATTTACAGGGCATGAACAATACTTGCTGATTTGTGCATGCGTTATGAACTGAACTATGGTTTCCACATATACAGCAACCAGGCTAGAGCTACTTTGCCTGAACAGTAGCATTCAACCTGTTAGAAGCTATCAAACATCCAGAGAATCCTAAGCAAAAGTATCTCCAAAATTCACTTAGACAGAACTTCTGGGTGGAAAAAAAAAGGATTCAACTAGAAAAAAAACAGATATATAGTACCTCTAATGTAGACTGCAGATTTTGCTGAATTAAGGCCTTCATGCCTTTAAAAGAAGTTATTAACTCCTAAGAGAAGAAGGAGAATACAGCTCCACTTTTTCACCTGCTTGTGGGAATAAGACTTCAACCACGCATTAGTTTAAGTGTGGAAACAACAATGGCAAGAGTAATGTAGAGATACTCCCTGGTCCAGGTGGTCCAGGAAAGACCTCAGGCAAGATAGGAAATTACTGAGTTCTGGGCAAGTTGTTCCCTGCTAACTCTTATGGAGAAAAATTATAGAAGAGGTTCTGGGTTGGGACTCTGAGGCAACTGGAGGCACTTCTTTGGAGTATTGTTTTGAAAGCCCAGCCCTTTCATCATGTTTGGCCATCTCGCTGGTTATGAACAGTTCTACACTCAACCATGGTCATTTTGGATCATGTTTTCTCTTCTCCATGTTTTTTCCCAAACATTGGATAAGCAGAGTGGATTCCTCACTGGCAGTTCTGAATTTGACTCCAAGGATCAGCTGGCTATGAGTTAAGCAAGGCTAATACAATCTCTGCATTCCTGTTTTGTTTTGATTTTTTACCCCCTGAATACATTGTAAATGTGTGAGATTGGACACTTTAATATATAGGGGACACTGATTACTCTGAACTTTCAGAAAACTTTCTAGTCTGTCAACAATAAGGACAGAGAAAAAAAAAATACAATCCTAGTCCTGCACCATAAAACAGATCTTTTCAGGATGGATGAAAATGGATGATGACATCGTTCATTTGGAAGAACTGTTTCTTATTAGATCCCAGAGCATTTCTCCTACCACTTCCAATGCTGATTAAACTTGGTCACTTCACTCTGGAGAGAAACATATGTTTCAAATAAAAATCCACAGTGGTCTTACTGTGCTTTTCACCACTTCTGCAGTACTCCAATCGTTTGTTTATGTTCTCATTTAACTGACTTCATCTTCTAGGCCCACTGAGTGATGTCAAGAGTATTTGTTGCATTTAAAATGTATTTTGGATACTTCAAATAGATGAAGAGACTGAGATGAGGCAGTCCAACCTATCTGTCAATAGCATGAAATAAACTCCCCGGTCCCACTTCTGGCTCTCTCCTTGTCTTCCATCTTTTCCAGCCTTTGAGTAGGATATTAATCATACATCTCTTGACTGATCATCATCCAACTTCAGCCCTTGTGGAAGCTCAAGTTTTTGTGAAATTGCACCAGAGGACGAAGCTGGCCTGCTGCACAGAGAACATAGAACGAATGAAGCCAAGGAAAAAAAGCTGGTAAAGAAGTGTAAAGGGATGTAAGAAAAAATTCTTGACTGTATACAGTAACATCTATAACATAATTTCCTGTTAGAGTTACAGACATATATAGTACAGAAGGATGGTTATTCATCACTTCTATTGACAGCAATTTTTGTGCTACTACATTTGCAGTGGCATCGGCCATACTCAGACAAGAGAACATTCAGGTCTCCCAGCGTTAGCCAGGAGGAAGAGCCAGGGAACGTGCATGCATATGAATCTGCAAAATTAAACTAAAGGAGGCGATGGTGCAGTAGGCTATTGCCTAGATATATTATTAGAAATACTACATGTGAATAGTCTGCGGAAAATGAAAGGTGATATTTTTTCTTCCAAACCTTGAAGATTCCTAACATGTCTTATTCTTCAGATGAAACTGAAAGGCTTCTGCATAGGATCTGAATTTCACCCACAAGATCTTCTTTAAACTAAGAGAGTGGAAGGCGTATATTCTTATTTTATGTTTGCCTTTAAACTCAGTGTTAGATGGAAACAGAAAATACTCAAAAATAAATAAATGTAATTTACTTTAATTTGTGTTGCATCATAGAATTTTTTTTAGGAGTCACCACCTACTTATACAGATTTCTAAGAGAAGAAATTTCCTAGACCAAGGCAACCTACATTCCAGGTTTGGGGCTTAGGGGGATAGCTGGCATCCTCATCCATTACAAAATTATTTACTTGGCATAAATACTATTATTTTATGAAATAGTGGTTTTTTAAAAAGATTTTTTTATTTTAATGGAAATCCATTTATTAATTGGTTTTCTTTTCTGCAGGCACCAGGTCAATTACTTGACACTGCAAGACAAATCTACCAATGTAGCCACACAAATTTCAAGTGGTTAGCTAGAAATGCCTTAAAAACATTTCAGAGGTTTGATTTCAATTATATCCTTTGGATTTCTTAGCTATTGCTGTACATTTTGATAAATGAAACTAGCAACTGGAACCCAGCCCTTCCATCTCTGTTTACACACTTTAAAAAACAAGAGCAACAAAATTTGAAAAGGATGGAAAGGGAAAATCGCACAAATGAGACTTAAGAGAATAACAAAACAAAATCAAACACATCACAAAAAAGAAGAGCAGGAGGCCAAGTTTATGTCTTCAGCTTTGCAAAGGACTATTTCCTGATGCATAGTTTCCCACAGAAGTGATTCTGAAAACTAAGAATACCCAGGACAGTCATTCAGTTTTATAAAATGATATAAAAAAGCTACCATGTGTTGCCATCTTTACAAGATAAATAATTTTCTAGGTCTTAAGGTGCAAACTAAAAAAAAAAATTAAATCATAGAGAAGGTGTCAGCTGGTCCATACCAACAATCAACAACAGTGCAACAGCAGCAAAAACTCCTGGCTGGCAGTAACAAGGAACATGCAGACAACATGAAGACATTGGGACAGATGTCCCAATGGGGCAGGCTCAGGCAGACAATGAGATCCCCAACGTCTATCAATCAGGATGCAAGTCCTGATTGCATATCCATATCCCTGAGCATAAGGAGACAGGAGTGCTAGTGCAGATTATGAAATTTCTTGTGATCCAAGGAAGAAGGTGTGTTCCTCCCATCTACTTGTATTATGCAGGACAAAGCTATAATGACTCTGTTCTGGAGTGGTTTCCATTCAGAAAAAAAAAAAGTTCAAGTTATATCCAAACCAAGGCAATCACCACAGTCTCACAACATGTCATTTCTTAAAAAAAAAAACAATATCCCCTTCATGTTTGCAACAGTTCAGAATAAGCTTTCCTTCTTAAAAATGAACTCATGGAATAGCTGTGTTCAACAAGTGTACAAATGCACCAGACAAGGACCAGGCAGTCTCGTATCTGCAACACTATGCCTGGTATAAAACAGGGTTTGCTGCAGGGCACTGGTATTGTTTCCAGTAAATTACCAAGGCACAATTAGTTTTGTGATAGTTTGGTAAACGTAGTGATGTGGGATATTTAGGCAGGATTTTGAGTTTTCTGTTGGATGTTTCATACTGTACTGCTATTATTGGCATATTTGGTGTTTAGACATTTTTTTACTGCCTTCTGTAAACCAGTACGTCTAAATAATTTAATTTTCTGCTGAATTTTTTTTTCAGAGAAACCAACCCACGTGTACTCCATCTGATTTTTAAAAACCCAAGCTTTTAACAAAAATAAAGCACCAGACTTAAAAGGGGAACATATTGCTGGTAATTTTCCTGCTCTGAGGTCTTGTCTGTCTCATGCAAACCCCTTTTCTTCCCCAAGACTTTTGCCTTCCCCACTAAAGAAAGATTTGGACTTTTTTTCCCTTTGAATTCCTAAGTACTTGGTGTTTGCTCATTGGAAAACTATCCTGAGAAATGGACTGCCTTATCTTCCCACTAACCTCTCACACTTTTCACAGCATGTAATTCCTAAGAACAGACTCAGTGACCTGGGAAACACAGCAGAGTTAATGGTCTAACCCCAATCCATTGTAGTCAATGGCCTTTGAGCCTGGCCAAAACCCAGGTTACTATAGAATCAGTCATCAACCACTGCATAAGCGAAAGACAGACCAGTTTTTATCACAAACTGACCCACATGCGTCAGGAATCCCTCTGTTGAAACACCAGCTGCTAACCATGATGTCTGGAGCACAGTCTCTGACTTTAGGAAAGCTCTGGACAAAACAAAGACGTTTGTCTTCCAAACACTGGACAACCCAAACCACTAGAATGAAGCAGTACTGTGGTTTCATGTTGCATGCTTGTAATTAAAGTGCAGATTGACAGTTACTTCATTATCATCCTTCAAATACTTCCTTAAGCTGTCTTTTGCCAACACAGAAAAAGAAAAAAAAAAAGCGGCAATGGTATGAGTGCTTATAAAGCTAAGCCATATCTTCTCATTTCTGCTCAGTCTGTATCTATCTATTGCCTCATATTTAGATGCTCTTTATTCTATACTTGTAAAGTGCCTATTCAAATGTGACCCAGACCCATGACTGGCTGTCCTGAGCATCACAACCAGATGAAGACAAGTGAGCATCAGGCTTCCCAGGCTCAAAAGCACTCTAATCTGAATGCATCTTATAAGTTTATCTTGAGAAGTAACCTAACTAAGCTTATAAAACAAGTGGGTTTACATTCTTGTGGAGCAAAAAGAGTGCACGATCCACTGTACTGGTTTTGGTGCACTCAGCAAACCAAATTCTTTGTCTCAAATGTGTGATATAATGTCATCATCATGTCATATGGAAGAAATTTTTTACAATGAGCGTGGTGAAATACTGGAACAGGTTGCCCAGAGAGGTGGTAGATGCCTCATCTCTGGAAACATTCGAGGTCAGGTTGCATGAGGCTCTGAGCAACCTGATCTGGTTGGAGATGTCCCTGCTCCATGAAGGGGGGTTGAAATAGATGGCCTTTAAAGGTCCCTTCCAACCCAAACTATTCTATGGTTCTATGATTCTGTATCAGGGCTATCTGTGTTAGCAGATTCTACGATAAACAGGCTCCCCCTCTTTGCTAGTAGCAAGGAAAAGAGGTAGTCAGAGTACCTCAGGTGGCCATCAGATAGGACTAGAAGACATCATTCAGTGGAACAGGACCTACTTCCTCACACCTGCACACAAGGGACCCCCAAAACCTCTAGATAAAGCACCATGGTTTTTCCTGTCAGCAGGATTTTATCCACATCAAAAGAAGTAAGAGCCTGCGGCCAGGTTTTGCCCATATAATTAGCAATCACTGAGGTTAACTTGCTGAAGCAAAGGATTTAGCACTCAAGCAATGCTAAGGAGGCTCACAGGATTATTTTCTATGATTTTTGTTAATGGGAAAAAGCTTAACAGTAACCCTATTAGAACTAGGGAAGTCTATCCTATGCTGCTGGTAGTCATCCTGAGTTTGTCCTTCACAGCCACTGGAGGTAAAAGACGATGCTCTGGACCTGCTGCTGCTGATACATCATTATCAGCCCTTCCCAATAGAAAGCACTATTAGCAATGGCTGAAGATGGGAATGCTCTGCTTTATTATATTGTTCTTCCCTAACAAATATACTGCTCTCAGAAATTAATTTTCCTCAGTCTCCACAGCTTTCTTCTCCCTGGGAGGTGTGGATTTGTGACTAGCCACAGGAGGATCTATCATGGTCGGTGGAATGCCATGTTCCCAAGGTCCAGACCAGAGTAACCCAGTGAAAAACAACCCAGCTTCTGGGAAGGGTCTTTCTCTTCCAGTGCTGGCTTTTAATTCCATTTCATTCTTTTCTGGAAACCACAGTCTCTCATATATTTTTAAGTCCTAGGGAAAACCAATCCAGCTTGTTCCTGAAATAACTCCAGCTCTATTATGGCAAGGCAAGAAGTCAGGGATTTGTTTTTCTTTCTCTCCTGGTTTGGTGTTTAGTGCTTTTTATGAGACATGCAGGTGGCAAACATCAAATTAAAATACAATCAGTCTCGACACTATATTGACAGTGAAGACAATGCTTTCCTTCATACTCATCTGAAAAGTGCTTATGTCTGTACAATATATGTCTGTCACCTCACTGCATGCAGAACTGCATGCACTGCCTTTTAAAATGTACAAGGAAGGGAATAAAACACTTGTAATCAAGTTCAGTTTCCTCCAAAACTGAAAAATAACATTGGAACAGATACCACTATGTGCATTTAGATGCAGATGTATACAATTAAGCACTAAAAGAATATTTTAATGAAAAAAGATACGGCTGAATCCAACAACAAAGATTTGGAAAACATTGGAGGTCCCTCATAATAGATGTATTGGAAACGGTATCTATGCCTGAATTAGTCTGTGAAAATTTACTCCTTTGTTGAAAAGCTCTAGCTTTGCCTCCCGTTCTTGTATCAAAGACTTGAAATTTGGCTGAAAGGCTGCACTAACACCAGACAAGAATGATATGCCCAAGAAAAGCTGCCCAAATCTGGCTAAGGTTTCGAAGAAAACAAAAAAAAAAGACAAATGCAAATATTTGTTAGTGTTTGGCAGCAAAACTATCACAAAATGTATTTCACTGAGCTTGCTCCATTGTGAATTGATGGGACTTGCTCAGGACTTTACATGCAATTGGTCTTACCTCTTGCTGGAGGCCACCATGGGAACAGTTACAAGGAATGACCAGAAGGAGTTTGGTCCCTCTTGTTTTCTCTCTGGACACTTATTTTTGCCAGTATCATGCCATCCAGATCTGTTCAAAAAATTCAAACAGCCACATAACCCAAGCCCTGTTCCATCCTACCAAAGCTTCAGCTTTTCAGCAAGCCCAAGAAACTCCTATTTGATTATATTCTGGTAAGAATATAGTTTCAAGTAACCTAACCCTAAATTATGAAGGTGTTATGTCCATAACCCATTCTTCTAACAGAAATTTTATTTGGCTGATGACTCACATTAAAACCCTCCTTATTTACGAAATACATTCCTGAAGTAAGAATATTATTTTACGCTCCTTGAAACACAAAATGTGGCTCCTAGGGAGCTTTTGGCATAAAAGATGAAAAAAAAAGTTACATTGTTTTGAAACCTTCAAAACTTGACTTTAGCATAGAAAGACTGGGAAGACAACTTGCACAAATTAATTTGTTTTTAATTTAAATACTCTTTTTCTAATGGGAAGGTGGTGATGTCTTTTTTTGGTCTCTTTTTTTTTGTGCAACCTAAATTAAAGTTTGTGTAAACAGTAAAGATACATATTTGCTTTACTTCTTGAAATAGCAGGGGATTTTTTTTATTTCTTGAAGACAGCAGCCGAGCTGAGAAATGGTGTTTCCTAAGACCTGAGCTGCAGCTAAACACCAGAGCTCTGCTTTGCTTCAATTCAAGGAAGATTGCAATTGGAATCAAAGCAAATGTATAGGAAAGAGGGGTTTTTGGACTTTCTTAGTGAAAATAAGGACCTTCAATTTATTATTTTAAAAGTTCTTTAATCTTTCTAGATTCTACGGCAATTTCAACTCATCCAGGACAAATGGAATATATTGATAAGGGCTTGAAGGGGAATGTTGGCCAAGATACTTCACATAAGCTGGTCCCCAGTTATTTTTCCCAGTAAAGACAAGTCAGTTATTTTTTATATTAAAGGCAGATAAAGAGCAGATGATAGGCATTGAAATATTTTATTGCTATCCCTGGGGTAATGTACTCATGTTCACAGACAGTACTCCAAATAGCAACACTAACGAATAAGCATTCTGCTTACCAACTGATGAAAACGTGTCCACAGGAAGTTAGTAATTAAACCAGAATAATAGAAGCTTACTGTATTAAATCTGAAGTGTCCCCATCCTTGGATTTCTTAAGACATTACGAAACACAGCTAGCTGATATTTATTAACTGATGAGAGATTAGCTAGTGCAGCTTCAGATGGTTTCCAAAGTGAAATTGATTGTCCTAATTATTTATTTAGCCAAATAGTACCTATCAATATTTATGAGTGACAAGAAAGTAATGCAGACTTACTTTTAAATAAATTCAAGAAGCACTAATCTACAGTAGTTATATAATGCAGAAATAACCTGCTTAACCTTTACTTACATTTCCCAAACCACTTACCCAGAGTGAGTAGCCTGTACAGAGAGAGAAAGGAAAATAGACAGACCTATACGACAGATTTGTCCTAGAAAAGATAGGATGTACTTTTCCATTCCGTGTAAGTAATATAAAATACCAGTTTAAACCAAACAAAATAGTGTAGTCCATATCAGCTAATGGTTGTTTAATATAATACATTAATTTCAGTACAAAATGGAATCTAATTTGCTGTGTCTTATATCCCTTTTCCACACAGTGCATTTCAGCAGGAGATGTGATGCTTCCAGCAGGGGGAAAGGACCGAGCAAGAGGAAAGTTTGTTGTCTGCAGACCCCAAGCCCATAGGCACAGTGAGGTTCAACAGGCACCGACTGTAAGCCAAATAACCAAGATGTGTATCTGTCATAGAATCATTACAGTTCAAAAAGGCCTCTAAAATCATCAAGTCTAACTGTCAATACAACACCACCGTGCCTACAAAACCATGTCCTGGAGTGCCACATCTACACGTTTTTTAAATACTTTCAGGGATGGTGACTCCATCACTTCCCTGGACTGCCTGTTCCAATGCTTGACCACTCTTTCAGTAAATAAATTTTTCCTAGTTTCCAATCTAAACAGCCCCTGACACACTTGAAGTCGTTGCCTCTCAACCTATTACTAGTTACTTGGGAGAAGAGACCAACACCCACCTCCTTACAACCTCCTTTCAGGTAGTTGTAGAGAGCAATGAAGTCTCCCCTCGTCTTCCTCTTCTCCAGACTAAACAATCCCAGTTTCCTCAGCCACTCCTCACAGGCCTTGTTCTCCAGACCCTTCACCAACTTCATTGCCCTTCTCTGGATGTGCTCCAGCAACTCAATATTGTTACTACAGTGAGGGGCCCAAAACTGAACACAGTATTCAAGGTGTGACCTCACCAGTGATGAGTACAGGGGCATGATAACTACCCTACTCCTGCTGGCCACACCATTCCTGATACAAGCCAGGATGCTGTTGGCCTTCTTGGCCACTTGGGCACACTGCTGGATCATGTTCAGTCAGCTGTCAACCAGCACCCTGAGGTCCCTTTCCACTGAACAGCTTTCCAGACATTCTTCCCCAAGCCTGTAGCATTGCATGGCATTGTTGTGATCCAAGTGCAGGACCCAGCACTTGGCCTTGCTCAACCTCATACAATTGACCTCTGCCCATCCATCCAGCTTGTCCAAGTCTCTCTGTAGAGCCTTCCCACCCCTGAGCAGATTGATGCTCCTGCCCAGTTTGGTGTCATCTGCAAACTTATTGAGGGAGCACTCAATGCCCTCAGCCAGATCATTGATGAAAACGTTAAACAAGACTTGCCCTGAAACTGAGCCCCGGGGAACACCGCTTGCAACTGGCCACCAACTGGATTTAACTCCATTCACCACAACTCTCTGGACATCCAGCCAGTTTTTTACCCACCGAAAAGTACACCCGTTTAAGCCACGAGCCGCCAGCTCCTCTAGGAGAATGCTGTGGTAAACAGTGTCAAAGGCTTCAGTAAAGTCCAGGTAGATGACATCCACAGCCTTTCCATCATCCACTAGGCAGGTCACCTGGTGGTAAAAGGAGATCAGGTTAGTCAAGCAGGACCTGCCTTTCACGAACCCATGCTGGCTGGGCCTGATCCACTGGTTATCCTGCACATGCCTACTGAACAGACTCAGGATGAATTGCTCCAAAATCTTTCTCAGTACCAAGGTCAGGCTGACAGGCCTGTAGTTCTCCAGATACTCCTTTTGACCTTCTTATAGATAGGCATCACACTGACAAGCCTCCAGTCATCTGAGACCTCCTCTGTTTACCAACACTGCTGATAAATGATGGAGAGTGGCTTGGCAAGCTCCTCTACCAGCTCCTTCCATACTCTCAGGTGGATCCTATCT
Organism: Tetrax tetrax; assembly: GCA_009806455.1. Lineage (NCBI taxonomy): Eukaryota > Metazoa > Chordata > Aves > Otidiformes > Otididae > Tetrax > Tetrax tetrax. The sequence goes on from WHYT01013196.1 coordinate 17,566, forward strand.
GGCCTTATAAACTTGTGCGTGTCTAGGTGAAATAGCAAGTCGTTAACTGCTTCCTTCTGGATCATGGGGGGTTTATTCTGCTCTCCGTCTCTGTCTTCCAGCTCAGGGGCCTGAATACCCTGGGGATAACTGGTCTAGCTATTAAAGACTGAGGCAAAGAAGCTGCTAAGTACCTCAGCCTTTTCCTCATTCTTGGTGGCAATGTTCCCCCCCTGCATCCAATAAAAGACGGTGATTCTCCTGTGGTGGAAGTCATCTCAATAACTTCTTAAAATCTGAACATTCCTAAGATGCATTCATGCTTCTCAGAATGCTGCTGAAACTGATATTGTTATAAAAAAAAATAGTAGAACAGCATGCTAATGACTCTTTTATGTTAAACTTTGCCAACAGTTACTGATTATTCTTTCCACACTTGATAAATTTTTCACCATCTCTTCCAATGCATGAACTGAGGAGCATCAGCTGAGAGGATAAAGGAACAGGCTGAAGCTACACAGAAGAAAATGTTTCTTTTCACAAGAGGTCATTCAGCTGCAGAAGTCCCTTCTGCAATATGTTGAGCATTTGAGCTCTGCCATGCTGGGCCAGGCCAATGGTCTATATGGTGCAGTACTCTGTCTCCAGCAGGGTCTCCAGCCAGAAAAAGGAGTCAGACCCAACATGGCTGTTCTTTCTTTCTTATGCAACCTTTCCCTGCTGGTCTGAGTCCTTGTATGTGGACACTTTCATCAAAAATATCTCCAAATGATACTTCAGTAAGATCTCCTGTATACCCAAGTCATCACAAATCACCCAAATATCTTAATTAAATCCAGAAAGTTCTACTAAGTAATTTTCATCCTGAGAAAATTGAAAGTAAGATGTGTGCAGAAAGTGAGAAAGAGCTTGGAGCCGGTAATATAAAATCCCTCTACAATGGCAAAAAAAAAAAAAAAAAAAACTTATTACAGAAAAGATTAGACCTCACCACGATCTTAGTTATGCCTCTAGCTACTAAAGAGGTGAAAAATAATCTCAAGATCCCTGCCAATGTGCTGAAGAGAAGGCCAAGAGTTAAGTTGCCTGTCAACTTCAGGTGATGAGAAGGTGAAGATGCACCAGTCAGGCAGCAAAGCCAACAAGATTTGCTGGACAGTCTCAGACGATTCATGAGTCCTGCCCAACAGCCAGTTCCTGGTACTCTGGAGAAACATAAAATAGAAAAACAAAACAAAATACTCAACAAAGAGAGAACACATCAACACAACTGGCGCTTCTTGGAGAACAACTCTTCCTTAACCTGCTTGTGAAGACCTGAAACTGCTATTTCGCTCCTCAGCACTATTAAAGTTTGCTGTATGAAAGAGTTATTGCTTGGCCACCAGCAGTAAACGGTTGCAAATATTATGACCACAGGCATGTCAGATTTCTGAAACCAAGGACAAACACTCTCTCACCCTGGATTACATACCCAGAACTTGTTATCATTCTTCAGCAACAGCCAACACAACAGAATTCTAGTAATGTTTGTCTGATTTAAACTTTGCACAACATATGGTCAATCCTTCAGTCCTGGGAGAGGGCAGGAGAGAAATATTCCAGATGCTATAGTTTAGCTCCTATTGATCCGAGAGAAAATCATCTCTTATTTATTTTTTGAGTCCTGGCTTGAAACCTTGGCTATGTTAAATCAATGGAAACACTGCTGTTGGCCTGAGAGAGGTTAGCATCTATGAATGTACTATTCAAAGCTGGAGTTGGAGAAAAAGGCTGTAAAATATAAGCAGTAGGCAGCTCTGCAATACAACTGGACCTGGTCCTCCTAGAAAGAACAAATATGCGTTTCCCAGTCTCATAGGGTCCATGAGACTGGGAGTCACCAAGGTGCTTAGACTTTGCTCCATACAGCAGCCCAGAGCTGGATCTTAGTCCTCCTCCTCCTCCCAGCCCTGGCTCCCTCTCACCTCTCCTGTACTCCCTCTTAACCAGCCTGTGGCACTGCCACCATCCCAAAGGTATGGGCCTTGTTCAGCTAAAGGGCACAAGATTTTACCCCGCACATCCCTCTGGTAAATCAGCATATTTTTCTTTATCCTCCTTGCTGGAAATTATTGCTCAGGAACTATGTCAAATTGCTGAAATTTCCAGTTCCTCCTTCACCTCCCTATAAAAACAGACTAAAAAATAAAAAATTATTAAGGAAAATACATTTCTAAAAAAACAACCAAAGCCAAAAAGCTTGAGGCCAGTTCCCAGGATGGAAAATGTCATATCAAATGGTTAAAATTTAACAAAATTATTGGTGCCGAGGAACAGGGCCTCATAAGAGAGAGGAGCCTCACACACCACTGAAGTACGTCCAGCTTTGAGCTGAACTGGAAAAGTCATTTCGAATTGACAGTACTAAGCAATGTCTTGTAAAGCAAAGGAAGACAGTAATTTCTGCACGTGAAGCTGCTCTATCAGGATAACTTCCATTTGGCAGGGAGTGGCCACAAAACACCTGACCTTGCCAGAAATTTTGTGACATAACTGAAGTCAAGTTCAAAGACTCTTCCAGGAGACAAGGGGAATATCAGCTGTGTCAGGAACTTTAGCTTGGATCAAACTTTTATTGACCACAAATCGAAATCTCCTGCTGAGATTTACAGAGGCTGCTGAGTTGATTAATTGCCAGCTGAAGGGAGTATGACAGCCTTCAGTCCCACAACCACCTTCAGCACACCTGACTTGTGTGCTTGGTGGGATTTTGGCATAATCTGGGAAGCAACTGGAATCTGGGCAAAGATCTGGGTAGTTTTCACACCTTCTAAGTGTGGTGAATGGTGACTTCTCCAATTCTCTTTAGCATTCCCACACAAGTGCACTTTAAAACACATTCAGGTGAAACAAAGACTGCAAAGACTACATAAAAGACTATAGAACACATCTCCTATGTAATGGATGCATCCAGACTGCATAAAATACCTTCTGCCATCAAGCCTTTTCAGTGTTTTTGGAAATTTTAAAAAGGCATCTATGTAATGGAAGAATAATAAATACAGCCCATTTCATTACATAGCAGAAAATAACAAAATTCTACACACATGTAAGTCTGTGGCAAAGAGGATTTTTTTTTTAGAGGATCTTTTTGCTTTAAAAATTCAGCACAAAAAGTTCTTTAGGGCATCAACATAATTTGTGCCTGACCAGTCTGGTGTCCTTCTATGACAAGGTTACAGCATTGGTGGACAAGGGACATGCAACTGACGTAATTTACCAGGACTTGTGCAAAACATTTGACACTGTCCCATGTGACATCCTTCTCTCTAAACTGGAAAGGCATGGATTTAACAGACAGACCACTTGGTGGATAAGGAATTGGCCAGATGGCCACACTCAAAGTGTTGCAGTCAACGACTCGATGTCCAAGTGGAGACCAGTGACGAGTGGCGTTCCTCAGGGGCTGGCATTGGGACCGGTCCTGTTTAACATCTTTGTCAGCAACATGAGTACTGGGACAATGAGGGTGGTGGAACACTGGCCGGTCCTGTTTAACATCTTTGTCAGCAACATGAGTACTGGGACAATGAGGGTGGTGGAACACTGGAACAGGTTGCCCAGAGAGGTGGTGGATGCCCCACCCCTGGAAACATTCAAGGCCAGGTTGGACGGGGTTCTGAGCAACCTGATCTGGTTGGAGATGTCCCTGCTCCTTGCAGGGGGGTTGGACTAGATGATCTTTAAAGGTCCCCTCCAACCCAAACTATTCTATGATTCTATGATTCTTTAATAATACTGCTTTGTGAGCTCAGGTTAAGAAAAACATTCTCTTTGGGCTATTATTGATAAATAACCATTTTGTTGCCCACTGCTGCAGCTACCCAGTCTACCTAGACAGCTGCACCCATTCTGATGGTGGAAAGGGCTTGTTTCCACATGGAAATGTCTCTTGCACACTCCAGACCTGAGTCAGAGGTTGAACTCTGAGCCAGTCTGGGCACCCCAATTCTTGGCAGCCCAGGAAGAACTGAGGATGTATAGAGGACTCAAAGACACACCATGATCCTCTCTCTCAGATCAGTCAGGCATGAAACTAAGTTCAGTGCACAAATGGTTTCTCCAACATGACCAGTTGTGCCCTCTGAGATCTCAGACGTCCCAAGGCCCAGCTTTGCTTGAAGCTCTTTGCTTTCTTGAGTTGTCCTCCTCCTCTTCCTGCAGCTCTGGGATGCCATAGCTCATCTCCTCAGAAGAGGGGAGCAAGGATAGAGAGGGACAGGAGTGGCGGGGTGCCACAACCAAAGCCTATGCTGGAAGGACAGCTTTGGTGAGCGTCACACCCAAACAGAAAAGCCCCTGCAAGGGGCAAGAAAGCTCTGTTTGCTGGTGCTATCACCCCCTGCCCCTGCCAGAGCTGGAGCTGGGGTTGTGGGAGAGGCAGTGAAAGCTGCATGGAAGCATTTTAATTTGCTGTTGGAGACCAATAGGCCAGCTGCCGAGGCTAGAACATCATCCACCGCTTGGAAAAAATTAACGTGCAGTAAGACGCAAGGTCTGGATGCAAACCTGCGGTGCCTGACGTCGCGCCAAGGCACAGCCTGGGCTCCATCCGTTATAGGCATGTCTGTGTGGACAGAACCATGACAGGTGAGCCGCTGGCTGCAGCCGGTGCGGCAGTCCCTATGGCCCTGTGTTTTCCTAGCTAATATTTAGTTGAGATGTCTCCAAGGAAAACCCATGGGACGTTGGTGCTGGTGATTCAATAAGTGTCATTCTTCCCTCTGACTCAGTGCGCAACCATTTCCCATAAATGGGGTTTTAAAAGTACTCAATGGCTGGAGAGAGTTGTCTTTTAGGCCAGACATAAAAAACAGAAGTCCTGAACAGTAGTGTGAAAAACATTTGTAACTACAGCAAAGTAAAGGGATTTTCCTAGCTCAGTATAAACAAATGGGTTCGCTTCTGCATATTTTGTCAAAGAAGAATCAGGCCCATTTTCCATTGAGAATATGCCAGCTTTAGAGCAAAACTAGCCCTGGTTTAGGGTGAAAATTACTTTTTTATTATGTATGAACAAGGTGATATTTTCGTCTGGGTTTTGTCCTGCATTAAGGAATATGAGGTCAGGCAGCAAGGAGGAGCTGTTGCACCCAGAGCACAAAGGAAGCAACGATGAGGAAGAAGGACCACCACGGTGGGGCTCTGCGCAGTGCCATGCCTTAACCTGGGGTTTAGAGGGCAGATGTTTGAAATGATGTCCTGGTAAATGCCACCTGTGCCTCCAGCCACCGCTGAGCTGAGCAGTGGCTCTGAGCCAGCGTGCTGAGGTCCCCAGCAAGTGGGGACGTGCACAGCCACACTGGGCTGCCCCAGCAGAGCTGTGCTTCACTGTAAATAAGTGGAGCTAATGTGCAAACCTGGGGTTTTAGCTTTTGCTAAGGAGGTCAATTCTTCCTGCTGGAAAAAAAAAAAAAAAAAAAAAAGTGTTAAAAC